>MU725679.1:33446-99465 GCA_026770625.1 Nicotiana glauca
GAGCACGAGTATCATTTGAGAGTAGTGCTTCAGACCTTGCGAGAGCAGAAGCTATATGCTAAGTTCTCCAAGTGTGAGTTTTGGCTGGAGTCAGTGGCATTCTTGGGGCATGTTGTGTCAGGAGAGGGCATTAAGGTGGATTCCAAGAAGATTGAGGCAGTTTAGAGTTGGCCACGCCCTACCTCAGTGATCGAGTTCAGGAGTTTCCTGGGGTTAGCAGGTTATTATAGACAATTTGTGCAGGGTTTTTTATCTATTGCATCACCTCTGACTAGATTGACCTAGAAGGGCACTTTTTTCTTTTAGTCCGATGATTATGAGGAGATATTTCAGAAACTCAAGACAAATTTGACCATGGCACCATTCTTGTATTTCCTTCCGGTTCAAGGATGTATACGGTATATTGTACACTTCACGCATTGGCCTGGGGTGTGTATTGATGCAGGAGGGGCGATTTAGTGCATACACTTCCCGTCAGCTGAAGGTTCATGAGAAGAATTATCCTGTGCACGATCTAGAGTTGGTTTCGATTGTTCATGCTCTTAAGATATTGAGGCATTATCTGTGTGGGGTGTCATGTGTGGTTTATACTAATCATCGTAGCTTACAACATTTGTTCAAGTAGAGGGATCTTAATTTGAGGCAGCGCAGGTGGCTTGAGTTACTGACCGATTATGACATCACCATTCTTTATCATCTGGGCAAGACAAATGTGGTCACGAATGCCTTAAGTAGAAATACAGAGAGTATGGGTAGCTTGGTGTTCATTCCAGCAGAGGAGAGGTCACTAGCTTTGGACATCAGTCCTAGGATAACAGACTTGTGAGGTTGGACATTTCAGAGCCCAGCCAATTTCTTGTGTGTATGGTATCTCAGTCTTCATTATTGGGGCAAATAAAGGCCCAGCAGTTTGATGATCCACATCTGGGGGTTCTCAAATAGACAGTGCTTTGGGGAGGTGCCAAGAAGGTTTCTATTGGTGAATATGGTGTTTTGCGACTCCAGGGTCGTCTATCTGTTTCTAATGTTGATGGTCTGAGGGAGAGGATTCTAGAGGAGGTGCGGTATTCCATTCATCTAGGAGCTACGAAGATGTATCATGACTTGAGGCAAAATTATTGGTGGCGGAGGATGAAGAAAAATATAGTGGAGTATGTGGCTAGGTGTATGAACTACCAGCAGGTCAAGTATGAACACCAGAGGCTGGGTAGCCTACTTCAGTAGATGCCTATACCAGAGTGGGAACGCATTACCATGGATTTCGTAGTCGGGTTGCCGCGAACTTTGCGGAAGTTTTATTCAGTGTGGGTCGTTGTTGATAGTTTACCAAGTCGGTCCATTTTATTCCAGTAGAGACTACTTATGTAGCAGAGAGGTATGCTCAGATCTATATTCGGGAGATAGTCTGAGTGCACGATGTGCTTGTTTCCATCATATCAGGTAGAGGCCCTTAGTTTACTTCCTATTTCTGGAGATCTGTTCAGAGTGAGTTGGGGACCAACGTAGAGCTTAGCAAAACATCCCATCCAAAGACCGACGGGCAGTCCGAGAAGACAATTTAGATTTTGGAGGCCATGATCAGAGCATGTGTGATTGACTTTGGAGGGCAGTGGGAGCAGTTCTTACCCTTGGCGGAGTTTACGTACAACAACAAATATCAATACAGCATAGAAATGGCTCCATACGAGGCTTTATATCGTCGACTTTGTCATTCTCCTATCGGGTGGTTTGAGTCTGGTGAGGCTAAGTTATACGGTACAGATTTGGTACAGGATGCCTTGGACAAGGTAAAGTTGATCTAGGAGAGGCTTCGCACATCTCAGTCAAGACAAAAGAGTTACGCAGATCAGAAGGCGCGTGATGTATTATTTACGGTTGGCGATAAGGTTCTCTTGAAAGTCTTGCCAATGAAGGGTGTTATGAGATTCGGGAAGAAGGGCAAGATGAGACCTAGGTTTATTGGCCCATTTGAGGTGTTGAAGCGAGTTGGGGAGGTTTCTTAAGAGCTTGCTTTACCCCCAGCTTATCAGGAGTTCATCCGGTTTTTCATGTATCGATGCTTTGGAAGTATCATGCCGACTTAACCCATGTGTTAGAGTTCAGTACTATTTAGCCGGATGAGAGTTTGGGTCATGAGGAGGAGCCAATTGCCATTATTGATAGACAGGATCATCAGTCGAGGTCTAAGAGAATTTTACGATGAGGGTCCAGTGGAGGGGCCAACCAGTCGAGGAGGTGACCTGGGAGTCCGAGAAGGACTTGCAGACTAGATATCCACATTTATTCAGCAGCTCAAGTAGTTTTCTATATCCATTCAAGTACGAATGTTTGTTTAAGAGGTGGAGAATGTAACGACCCGACTGGTCATTTTGCTTTTAATACCCCGTTCTCTTAGATAAAACTTCCCGTGCTTTCTTTAACTAATTTACGACTTGAGGGGATGGTTGGTTCGGGATTTGGAAGAGTTTGGGGTGAAATATGCTCATTTTTTTCTTAGGATTTTCTTAAAAGGCTAAGTTTGACTTTGGTCATCATTTTGACTAGTTGACGGTCCTGGAGGGTCTGTAGGAAAATATAGGACCTGGGCGTATGTCCGGAATCGAATTCTGAGGTCCCAAGCCTGAGTAATGAATTTTTATTAGAAATTATTAAACTGAAATTTTAAGGATCTAAAGAAACTAATTAATGATTTATCAGGTTGGTGTCTGGCTTGTTTGTTGGTTCCGAAGCCCAATACATGTTCAAAATAACAATTAAGACTTGCTCGCAAAATTTGGTGTCAATCCGAGTAGTTTGAGGGCATTTCGGCTCGTTAGAGAAAATTAAGAACTTGAAGTTCATAAGTTTGATTCAATTGGTTTTAGGGGGCGATTCTTAGATTTAGCGTTGTTTGGAGCATTTCGAAGGTTCGAGTAGGTCCGTTTCATGATTTCAGACTTGTCTTATGTTCGGGCGGGGCCAGGGAGCCCTGAGCATTAATCGAACGAGGCTCGAGTGAAGTGGGAAATGTTGAGAAGTGCTGAAGCATCTGCTTCTTTCATAACCACACCTGCGGTTGGTCGATCACAGGTGCGAGACCGCATAAGCGGTCTGCCTATCGCAGATGTGGACAAGGTAGGCTAGGCCAATATCGCAGAAGTGGCTTCAAGATCGCAGAAGCGGTCGCAGCCCGCTTGACCGGTTCCGCAGATGCGTACAATTTCCCGTAAAAGTGGGACCGTAGATGCAAAATGTCATTTTTGCCACTTTTCACTCCTCCATTGGCGATTTTGGGAGATTTTGAGAGAAGACTTCCACCTAGCACCTTGAGGTAAGTTTATCCCACCTATTCTTAGTTTAATACTTGTGTCTTATGTAGATTAAACACTAGAATTTAGGTAAAATCAAGGAGTTTGAGTAAAACCTAGGGTTTTGACAAAAGTTAGATTTAACCACGAAATTTTTTATGAAATGAATTAGAAATCATATATTATTGATCCTTAGTTTATAGAGAACATTTTCCTTCGAAACATTTGGGAATCTGGGCAGGTGGGCCCGAGCTCGAATTTTAGGAAACTTGTGTTAAGGGTCGGGAAATTTCTTAAATATCTAGAATATGATCTTGTGAGCTTATATTGACTAGTTCCTACCTCATGTAACTAGTTTGGGATCATTCGGCTCCACATTGAAGGTTTGGGCTCGTTCTTGGTATTGGAAGTGCACTTTGGAGCAAGGTAAGTCTCCCTTCTAACCTTGTAAAAGGGAATTGTCCTCATAGGTGTAATAATTGAATAAATTTCTACTATATGCGGGGCTACGTACGCACTACGTGACGAGAGTCCGTGCGTAGCTACTATTATGCTAAGTCCGGGTAGACTAGGACCCAAAAGCATGCTCTATGTGATATTCTTGTAACTTTATCTTAAATTCGGATTCTTATAAATCATGTTGATTAGGTTAAATGATACTAGTATGAGAAACATTATCTTTCTTCGCCTTTTAAAGAGTAATTGATTATTTTTGTAAGTAACTACTTCCCATATATACATTGTTGTCTGCTTGTTGTTGTGATTATTTATATTTGACAGTGTTGTGTGTTAGATTCGCGAGCGGGGTAATAGATATTTCTATGGTTTGTGTCATTCGACCCTCGGCAGGGCACAATTTACTTTTATGTTGGAGCGGGCAGTATGACCCTCGGCATTGCTTGCGCATGCTTTACTTAGTATTTCCTGTGGACTTAACTTTGTATACGCCTTGAAATGTAAATGGTTAATTGTGATATTATCTGGAAAAAGGGACTGTTATTTCTTGCCAAGAAATGCTAAATTAATTGTACCATCCATGCTTGGTGTAAATCTTTTCTCATATTGTTTGACCCTAATAATTATCAAGTCGACCTCTCGTCTCTGCTTCTTCGAGATTAGACGACATACTTACTTGATATATATTATTTATATACTCATACTCTAATTCTAAACATAATTGCACAGGATCTGAGGCAGGTATCTCTGGCTATCAGTCTGGGGCACATCTTTGGGCAGACATCGAGACTTCTACATTAAGCTGCTTCCCTTCCTGTGCCTTTCAACAGCTTGATGGAGTCTCTCTTATTTATTTTTGCTGTCTATTCTATTTCGAACAATAGGATAGATTGATTCTTTTGTATATTCTACTAGTTTCCCACAACTTGTGACACCAGGTCTTGGCACACACATTAGTAGACTATTATTTTGGGGTTGTATAATTATTGTAGCACATTACTGATCATATAGGCGAGGGGACTCGGTAAAAATGCGAGTACGTTAATGAATACAGAGATAGGATGTCTTGATGCGAGACATCGTAGTAGGCCCTAGATAGGCTGGGTCTATCAAGTATAGACATGTGCTTAGGAAACTTCTTCTTCTACCCCAACCTCGAGGTCTCGCTTTCTTTGAGTCACACTTCGTCGAGCCCTGAGACACGTGCTCGATCATGGCCTCCTACCCTCGGGTTCTCGGGAGAAAATCTTCAAAGTGTCTTGATAGAAAAAAATCAAGTCTTCTGATTTTGCCACATATATATAGTCTTCGCGTTTCTCATGACGAAGTGATGGGAAATGATTCTGACATTCGACCCTTCGAGCTCCCTCTAACACTCGACCCTTCGACTCCCTTTGATACTTGACCCTTCGACTCCCTTTGGTGATACAATGCTGGCGATTCGGATCGAGGCATGATCTTTTGCAGCAGATGGCATATCTCATAGGTGCCTACTCAATGCCTTGTCATTTCATATTTTTGAGGAAAAATTCTGCCGCCGATTCATTTTTTCAAAGAAGCAATAAGTACGTCCGTCGATCAGCCTTCTAGGGCCTTGATGACCATGTCGTTTTCCCCTTATAAATGAGGGAATTTGTTGGCATTACTTCTTCTATCTTCATACTTCTGCTGGCGTGCCTTGCTTCTTCTTTCTTGTCATCTCCCTTTATCTTTGATTATTATGATGGAAGCCTTCTTTCTCAAGGCTGTTTGGAGGAGTTCTTTAGGGCCGCAACGAGACCATCTGTCGAGGCCTCCTTGCATCGGACGTAAACATGCTATCCGGATACTGCTGTGGTTGTCGACATGTTGGCCATTGCTGCTTTTGTTGGCCCGAGATGGTGATGGTCGAAGAGTTGGTTCCACTTTTTCATAGGAGGCCATTTGGACTATGCACTGGCTCACTCTGCTGCCTAGGCCTGGTGTGGCACTTCATCCCTCGGGGCTCTTTCTCCCTTATGGGGGTAAAGTGGCACGACCAGCTGTCGAGGAATGGGCTCACAGGTTTTCACCTTTAACTCTAGCGGGCCATGTCTCTTTTCTCTGCCTCTTCTGTGCCCATTCCTTCTTCTCTTCCTTAGCCTCTCTGTTGAGGACCCCTCGGGGGATCGAGCTGGGAACCTACGGTAGGCGGAGATCGAAGGATTCACGCTCTAGCATGTGTCCTTCGAGGGTGAGATGTTCGGGGATGCTGATACTGGAGATGAACCTGTTAGGGTGGGTCGAGCGCCTGGGTTTCATTAAATGTATATCCCCCTGCCCTTCTGCTTCGGGTGTAGATTCTCCTAGGCCTTTGCTTTTTGTATGTAAAGACCCTCCAGAGACCATTGTACTTGAACATTCCCATAAATGAGATATGAATTTTGTTGATTTCCTTCTTCTGAACTTGATCTATTTTCTGTGTGCTTGCCTTCGAGGCTTTCCAAGTGTAATTTTTTGTGTTGCCTATTATAGATGTTTAACTCAGATGTGAACGTTTGTCTCGACCCTTTGTCGATTGACACAGTTTTCTTCTTGATTCGTCGTCGGGCCTCGGACCAATCATGAATTGACCTGATGAGTCAAGGCTATCAGGGCCTCTTGGTTTGTTTTTTGGAGATTACATATCGAATTACAAGGGTTCCGGGGATGTTATTCCAGATATAAACCGCATTTGGGTGCCTGGGGATCCTTACTGGCCTTTGATGTATATGGTCTCTCTGGACCATATGGGATAGACTTCTGCTTAGGAGCTCGCGTGTAGTTTGGGCACTTCTTCGGGCCTTTGCGTAGTCTTCGTGATCGGGAATTTACTACATTTACACTTCTCGTTTAGAGAGAGAGAGTGATTTGTGGGATCGGTTGCTTGCTTCGCACTAAGTGCCGATCGTTCAGAGCTCATTGAAGCTAGACCTATTTAGGCCGGGGGCCTTCTGTCGGAGGGTGCTGCTCCAAGCATGGAGATGGTGCGAATGACTTTTCGAATTAAAATCTTTTGAATTATGATTTGACCCGGTCTCCAGCTAATTGTCAAAGTTCTTCCCTGCTCTCTTTGTCGTGCTTCGGACCGAAGGAGGACCGACCGAATAAGGTGGGGCTACCGGGGGTTTGGTCATTTGTTTGGAGATTTTGCCTCGAATCTCGGGGCCTTCGAGAATGCTACCCTGGTTGTGTGTCATCTTCGGCCATTCCGGTAGGCTCTAGGCTTTTCTGATTTTGATGTAGATGACCTTTTCATAGAGTGTAAGGTTATTTTCTATTTATCAATTTTGTCTATGCTTGGGCACTTCTTTTGGGCTCTCGTGGAGCTTTGGCGAATGGGGATTCTGAGGTTTTATTCCCATGTAGAGGGTATCGCGAGCCTGGGCACTTACTTGGTTCCTGGTATCGGTGCTTTGGAGCTCTTTGCGACCCTGTTTCTCTGAACCGGGGTTCCAAGTGTGAAATGCTGCCTCGAGCGTGGAGATAATTTGCGCGGTCCCTCAAGCTTTGTTTCTTGTTGGAGGGTGATCTCTGGATTGAGTATTAATCGATCGATCTGAATTGAAGTCGTGGGCCTTCCGGGGCTTGCCTTGGACAGGCGAATTGTCACTGCTTTCTCTATATTTGTGGAGTGGCCTTAGCCCCCCGTAAGGCTCTACTATTTTCATGTAGTCGCTTTTCCAGTTCTATACATGGGACTACATATTCCCAGGAGCGAAAGTATCAGAGCGTATCTTTGCATTATTTTGTTAGTTCTACCATATCCATGGCGATTACCTCGGAACCATAATGGTAGAGGGCGGAGAATGCCGTTCCTGGTGCTGAAGAGTCAAGAGATTTTGTTATGGAGATGCCGTCCTTGATAGAAGAGGGACATATGGAGATGGCGAGGCAATACTGCGGATGGGGCGAAGTTTTGAATCTGCGGTTGCTTTCCCCGGGCGAGGGCATTGCGGCTTCCGCCGATGGGTTTTTGAATGATGATGAGATTCTTTGCGGAGAAGGTCGAGCTCGAGTTCTTGCTTGATCATCTCATCAGGCTATATCGACCCTTTCATCATCGAGTCCTGCTAACCCTGAGGGGTCATTCATCCACGCCCTTTGTTGTTGATGACGAGGAGGGCGGAGATCGAGAGTAGGCCAGTTGGTTTGTCCGACTCCGGACGACCGATATTATCTTGGTGGAGTTCTTGCCATTCCCCAAGGAGTGGAATCAAGCACGTAAGTAAGGCCCTTTGTCGCTCTTTCAAATTTTGCTTATTGGTGAAAATCGGCCAGTTAACAATGCCACTTGTTTTGTTGAAGTGGCTTTGTGGACACCGAGTCAAGTCCATGATCTTCCTGGCTGGGTAAGGATGTTGGTGACCCATTCATCTGACAACGAGCGTAGGTGGCAAGCTATGTCCTATGGTAGGTGGGGAGTGGGGTACCGAGGTACGAGCGTATGTCATTTTTCTCCTATTTGCACATATTCGAGGTAGCACTTCCTTATCTCATTTTGTGTTGGGTTCGCTGTTCTATAAATGTCGGGCGATTCTTTGCGGCAAGGCATTGCTTTTCCAGAGAGGGGATGGAGTCGCCGGCCTCTAGGCTAAGAGATGGAAACAATGAGAGGGACCGGAGTCCACAACGTGAGGGAGCCTTTAGCGGTGTTGGCCGGGCCTATATTTTTTAGGTCGGGGCATCGCCCAAGTTGGCCATTTTTGGAGCACCCGTTCCTCGGCAAATGTCTCCTTTGGGTGAGTGCGTTGTGCTTGAGGACAGCTCTTCCGAGGCTGCAGGATCAGGACTAGCTGGAGTATGTCGTGATTTGTATGTAATCCGGCGTCTTCACTTTGTGGTGAGTTTGTGAATAATTTTCCAGTATCCCGAATCTTCCTTCTCAAACTGAATCTTCTCTGTGCAGGCCTATGATAGGCTTAAATCCGAGTTGTTTCGTCAAAAGGCCAAATTTCAGAGGATCCTAGATAAGGAAGAGTCCCTTAGGCTTATTTTCAAGGAGAAGGAAGTCAAGTTGCAGCATTGGCGATACGAGGCGTACCGAAGCTCAATCTATGAGAGTTATCTGATGGAACAAGTAACTTCCTATTCCACATTTTTTGCTTCTTTCTACTTTTCACGGCTAATTTCTTCTTGCCATGTTAGTTGCAGAAGAAGACGAAGGCCCTCGAGTACCTTAAGGGCAGCGCGAGCTGTGTCAGGGCCGCTTGCGAGGACATAAGAGCTCAAGTGCAAACTCAAGCCCTAGAGGAAATGGGTGCTTTGGTTAGGATTCCTACCCTTGAGGTTCAACTCGTCTTGACCCGTGACAATGCCAAAGTTCATGCGGATACGATCGAGAAGCTTGAGTCTGCTCTCTCAAAGGTCAGGGCCGAGATAATTGATGTCCAGGCGGAAGCAACATTAAGCCAAACCAGGGCTAATCGCAAGATGATGATGCACATAAAGGAAACAACTGACGCTTAGTCCGAGTTGAGGAGAGCCCTTGATCGTGAGAGGAGGATCGAGGAATATGTTCGCTGCCGATCCCGAAGAGAGTTATTCGAGGAGGTTGGAGCGAGGGACTTCATTCTCTCAGAGGAGTTGGATCAAGCAAGGGCGGCCGAGGATGACGCTCGGTCACTCCTTGTAGACATTGCAGAGGGCGATATCGGTGTGTTGTAGCCTTTTGGTGTAAAATATGTGCTCTATTGTTTTGTAACTCTGTTTCTAGCATGCACAGGGTGTGCTTGTAGGCGGAAAATATTTTTTCTTACATGTAATATAAGGAGACTCTCTTTTTATAGCTTTTATTCTCTTTGTACCTCTTATTGTTGTTGCTCTCGATCATGCAAACCAGCTTTGGAACTGGTCCACGAGTTGTGCCATGGCTTGAGCTTCGATCGGCCTTCCAGTTCTTTTTTGCCTGCATGGGTGGAGGGTGATGGCCCTTTGTGCCCCCTGGCTGAAGCGATTCAGAGGGTGTAGGGCCTGGAGATATGTCCTGACCATTGGTAGAGTTGTTTGGGCCGTGCCTTTGAGCATTTTGCGACTGAATTGTCCACGAGCTCAGTCTCCGAGTCGGGGTCCGACTTGAGATTTACATGCATTTGGGCCCATTTGGGCTGGCGATAATGGCCTTTATTTTTTGTCCTTGGGCATTTGTCGAATTCTCGGGTCTAGTTTCTGAGTCGCATAGCGACTCGAGCTGTAATCGATCCTTGATCTTTCCAGAGATTCCGATTGGCGATTATAGTGTCAGTTTCATGACCTTGAGCGTGTTGCAATTTTTAAGTCCCAATATCCAAGTCGTGTTGTGACTCGAGCTGTAATCGGCCTTTGAATCATTTTTTCAGCCAACAATGGTGGCTTTTCTGTTGCTCGGTCATTGAGACCTTTTAGTATGAGGCCTGGAGGAGTGCTTGGCTGGCGATAATGGCACTTACGCTGTTTTGATATGAGGACCAGAGGCTTTGCTTAGTTAACTGTTTTGGATCCAGTCTCCAAATCGGGTTACGATTCGAGCTCACTTTAATCCTCAAGTTGATAATTTTTAAGCTGGTGACAATGGCTTTTATGCTGTTTTGGTCGTAGAGACCTTTCGATGTGTGGATTGGAGGCTTTCTTAGTCGGAAACAATGGCACTTACGTTGTTTGGTCATAGAGATCTTTTTATATGAGGCCCGAAGGCTCTCTGTGGGCTTTGTTTCCTCTCGTTAAGGTCTTACTGAATGTGTTTGCCTTACCCGTCATCGGTTCTAAAAGAACCTTGATATCAAGTCGTAGTCGGCGATGCTTTGAGCACCTTGGAAAGTTCATAGCTCATGGGTCCAGTAGATCGATGCTTTTGCGATTTTGGAGCCGACGTGGCCGGGACTCATTATTTTTGCTTGTTGAGGGAAGCCTACTTTTAACCGGTTCTCTCTGAAGTAGATTCGGAGGATTTTGCAATACAGGTTGGGCATCCCCGAGTCGTGTTTATGACTAGAGTCATGTGCATTTGGACGGGGCTATTTTTTATCCTGAAAAGCAGTTCTAGGCATCTACACCGAGGGTATGCTCTTTATGGATTCTTACAAATGCGACGTATAGCCTAGACTACGGAATTTTTCATGCCTATTGAGGTCTTACAATGTATGGAGAATAAATTTGGTTGTGCCGAGGCTTTCCGTTAGGGTCTTACAATTTTGGATTTTCCAGTGTATGGTGATTGGAGATGATTTTTCGAACTACAAAGTCCCGCGCAAGCTTGAAGACAGCTTTTTGCGGGCCCATAGTTTCATTTGCGAAGGTTTTGCGAGCCCAGAGTTCCGACCCCGAGATAGGGTAGTTGCCGATTTGCTTTAAGTCTCCGAGTGTTTTGGGACGTATTTGATGGAGAGATTCCTGCAGTGGATAGGCAGAAATAGTCTTCGTTGAAGCATGGAGTGCATAAAAATATTCTTTATTGCTTGGCGAAAATATAAGTTACAAATACATGTTGTCTTTTTGTTGTGGGTTTTGGTCCTCTCAGGTGCGACTTCCTCGATTTTCCGACGTGCTTGCGCGATTCCATATTAGAAAGTTTTTAGGAGAGATGTTTGCGATCTCTTCCCCTCTCGGGAATGCGTATTTCTGCTAATAATCTTTTTGGCAGAACTTTCTTCTTGATAAAAACCCGATCAAACAAAGAATGCCCGACGGGTCCCGTGGTGGTCGCGGATCCTCGAGCGAAATCCGAAACTACCGAATGCCTCAGTTGGCCGCATACGTACAGGTTAGCAATAGGAAAAGAAGGGAAATGATAAAGGAGGCGGGGTAGTTCTTCCCTATTTGGCCCGATCTGACCGAGGATGTGGTTATCCTTACGTTTTGTCCTCTTTCGAGGGTAATGCCAGCCACAGGAATGGGCTATAGCCCATGCTTTAGCCCCGTGTTTGCCGCAAGATTCTGTACCTTTGGCGGAATAGGGTCGGGGTCACCCCCTGGGCGATATACTCGATGTTGTCTATTCAAAGCGTCTGCACCCCGTGTGTTCGGCGTATCATCCTGAGCTCGGGTGAGCTGCACAAAAGGGTGGTGATTTGGTCGTTGTGGCAATCATTATCAAGGGTCTACCAGAGATCTGATTTGAGAGCGGCATGGACCCAGACAGTCTCATCGGTTTAGGCTCGACATTATCGGAATAATTTGGTCAAACCACCTGCACCCACAAGTGTATTTTTTATTTGAAATGAGTTGAATGAAAGACGAAATTACCAATATGTTAACGCGATGCTGAGGTGGAATCTCGGCAACCTTTTCCTAGAGCGAGAGGGTGTCTTTTGGGAGCATTCCCCCGGGCCACCCTTTTTCTGGGATGAGAGCTTGCACTCTACGTCTTACGGATCTTCGCAGGGTGCTGCCAACCTTTTATAGTTGTCGCGACGCGCCGCAGCTCGCCGACTCTATTCTGCTCGATCTCTCTTCTTCAGCGGAGTGGGATCTGGGTTTGCTCGTTTGGCGACACTTTTCGACGACCATTGTTGAATTGCGTAACTGCTGCCATGTTGCGTTTGTGATCCTGAGCGCCTCGTGATCCTCGTGGTGTGTCATGATTTCCCTGAAGAGGTCCTGGTTGAGTAGGTCCTAGCCATTTGTAGTCTTCGGCTTTGCTTATGGTGATCACTATGCTTGGAGTTGTAATGTTGAAGTCTCGCTCCGCCGGAAGAGGCTGCCTTGCCGGTCGTTGCTTGCTGAACCTGGTACCATTGGAGGTTCCTCGAGGGGGTCACCCTCAGACTGCTACCTCGTTATCGCGAGCCATGATGTATATTGAATCATGTTTTTTGTTCGTTCCATATGAGTGATAGCTCTATTCATTTAGCGTCAGCTCCTCTGTTGCAATTCTGCCCGGATACGCTGAACCCGAGGAGGTTCCTCGATGGTTGTTCACGGAGCTGATTCGGGTTCGGTATTGGTTGCCAACATCCGGCCAAGACTTGATCGTATTTTCAACCAGGTCTAGCTTGAACTGCTCTAGAGTCGCTAGGTATGCTATGTTCGTGTTTTAGGTGAGAGAATTTGCCACCCAACTACTCTGGACTGGGAGCGGTCTCATTTGTCTTGTCGGGGAGCGAGGTATGGCTTCTCGTAATGCCTTAAATCTTCTTCTTCTAGCTTTTGGTACACTGGGCTCTTTTTGCATTGCCTTGATGACGTCGGCGTGTGCGTCCCTGGCCCATGCTAGTATGGTGATCGAGTCCTCAAAATCAGGTGATGAATAATAATGCTGCGTCGTGGTTTCTTACGAGGGATTTTCTTCAAATTTTCTTATCGTGGCAGGCCTGAATTCTCTATTTTAGATGTCATCATTCCTGGACAGGCATGCATAAGTGGTGATGTGCTCGTGAGGACTTAGGCTCCTGTCACTCATGGGGGATTTTGTTGTTTTCATTTTTTGTGAAGTAAACCCCGAGATCAGATCTTCGGGAAGTGGCTGCTGTAAGAGTCTCCGTGAGCATGATTCGATATTTGCGATGAGGTTTTCCATCATCCTTACCACTGTAGGATGTGTTGTTGGTTCATCATTCCCCTACACCTCGGTTACTGGTTCGAATGAAGGGGGTATTTTGGGGGCTTCCACGCTGGAAGTTTCTGGGCGATTCTATAACCGAGTAATAGCCAAGTGTTGTTCCTGCAACATTTCGAAAATAATATGAATGTTAGCTTCTTGCTTTGCTCGAGCTAAGATCTTTTAAGCTTCCTGTTGATCAACATGCTTCGTACCGTCCTTAGTATGTTAGACTTATTTACCCCGCTATACGCAGATCCGTTTTCAATCGGACCGCTCTAAATGCATTATCAAGGTCTTGTGGTGTCGCGCCAGCCGTTGGGATGGCCATATTGCTCCTTTTGTGATTTTTGGGGTTATCGTTCTCGATTTACCTAGTCGAACGATTTTTGACCTGAAATTGAGAGATCTTGGACAAAAAAAAGTGTGTTAGATATCGTGCGTTCAAGTGATGAAACTAGCAAGAAAATAATCACTATTATTTTTAGCCCCACAATGGGCGCCAAATAGTTTACCGTGAAAATTATAACAATAATTAAATTTGTAAATATGATTCTAGAAATAAGTGATCTATTCCCGAGCTAATTTGAGGGGGTGATTAGTGCTGAAGCATGAAGTTAAACAGTGGAGATCGAGTTAATCAAAGAGATAACCGAACCAGTAAGGGGACATTCCCCGGGCGTAGAGCCGGCCAGTAGGTACCTTGGGGCTGAGCTTCGAGCCTATCTCAGGCTTGCAGATGATGGTCGGGAAGGGGATAACAAGTAAAGTACGATTGAGCCAAGCTCTATACTACCAATATCGAGCAAAATAACAAAGAACAAGCAAGAAATAACGAAGTGCTAAAGCGACCTCAAGGCCAACAGAGACAAATATCTTAGAAGAAATAAAGAGAGAGAGAGAGAGAGAGAGAGAGAGAGAGAGAGAGAGAGAGAATATTATTGCTTTGTGGAGAAGTGGAGCAACATCTGTCCCCTACAAGGTAGAGCCAGTCCCCTTTATATAGGCGAGGGGACTCGGTAAAAATGTGAGTACGTTAATGAATACAGAGATGGGACGACTTGATGCGAGACATCATAGTAGGCCCTAGATAGGCCAGATCTGTCAGGTATAAACATGTGCTTGGGAGACTTCTTCTTCCACCCCGACCTCGGGGTCTTGCTTCCTTTGAGTCAGACTTCGTCGAGCCCTAAGACCTGTGCTCGATCATAGCCTCCCACCCTCAGGGTCTTGGGAGAAAATCTTCGAAGTGTCTTGATAGAAAAAATCAAGTCTTCTAATTTTGCCGCGTGTAGTGTTACCTTTTGCTCTTCCTAGAATTCCATCGTATCATGATTTCTGTATTGATTTGGCTCCAGGCACCCAACCTATATCTACCGTACCGTATGGCTCCTAAAGAGTTGAAGGAGTTGAAGAAGCAGCTTGATGAGTTATTAGCGAAGGGGTTTGTTAGGCCCAGTGTATCACCTTAGGGTGCACCAGTGTTATTTGTGAAGAATAAGCATGAGACTACGCAGATGTGCATTGATTACCACAAGTTGAATAAAGTCACCATCAAGAACAAGTACCTATTACCTCGTATCTATGATTTGTTTGACCAGTTGCAGGGGGCTAGGGTGTTCTCTAAGATCGACTTGCGGTCGGGTTACCATCTGTTAAAGATTCGGGACTCGAATGTTCCGAAGACTGCATTCCTGATTAGATATAGCCATTATGAGTTTTTGTTGATGTCCTTTGGCTTGATTGATGCCCCAGCAGTATTTATGGACTTAATGAACGGGGTATTCAGGCCTTATATTGATTTATTTGTCATTTTTTTCATTGATGACATCTTGATATACTCCTGTAGCCTGGGGGAGCACGAGCAACATTTGAGAGTAGTGCTTCAGACCTTGCGAGAGAAGAAGCTAAATGCTAAGTTCTCCAAGTGTGAGTTTTGGCTAGAGTCAGTGTCATTCTTGGGGCATGTTATGTCAGGAGAGGGTATTAAGGTGGATCCTAAGAAGATTGAGGTAGTTTAGAGTTGGCCACGCCCTACCTCAGTGACTGAGATCAGAAGTTTCCTGGGGTTAGCAGGTTATTACAGACGATTCGTGCAGGGCTTTTTATCTGTTGCATCACCTCCGACTAGATTGACCCAGAAGGGCGCTCCTTTCCGTTGGTTCGATGATTGTGAGGAGAGCTTTAAGAAGCTCAAGATAGCTTTGACCATGGCACTAGTTCTTGTGTCGCATTTCGGTTTGAGGATGTATACGGTATATTGGGATGCATCAAGCGTTGGCCTGGTATGTGTATTAATGCAGGAGGGGCGAGTTATTGCATACGCTTTGCGTCAGCTAAAGGTTCATGAGAAGAATTATCTTGTGCACGATCTAGAGTTGGTTTCGATTGTTCATGCTCATAAGATATTGAGGCATTATCTGTATGGGGTGTCATGTGAGGTTTATACTGATCATCGCAACTTACAGCATTTGTTCAAGCGAAGGGATCTTAATTTGAGGCAGTGCAGGTGGCTTGAGTTACTGAAGGATTATGACATCACCATTGTTTATCATCTGGGCAAAGCAAATATGGTCTCGGATGCCTTAAGCAGAAATGCAGAGAGTGTGGTAGCTTGGCATTCATTCCAGCAGATGAGAGGTCACTATATTTGGAAATTCAATCGCTGGCTAACAGACTTGTGAGGTTGGACATTTCAAAGCCCAGCCGAGTTCTTACGTGTGTGGCTACTCAATCTTTTTTATTAGGGCAGATAAAGGCCCAGCAGTTCGATGATCCACATCTGGTGGTTCATAGATAGACGGTGCTTCATGGAGGTGCCAAGGAGGTTTCTATTGGTGAGGATAGTGTTTTGATACTCTAGGGTCGTCTATGTGTTCCTAATGTTGATGGTCTGAGGGAGAGGATTCTAGAGGAGGCACACAGTTTGCGGTATTCCATTCATCTGGGAGCTACAAAGATGTGTCGTGACTTGAGGCAGAATTATTGGTGGCAGAGGATGAATAAATATATAGTGGAGTATGTGTCTAGGTGTTTGAATTGCCAAAAGGTCAAGTATGAACACCAGAGGCCGGGTGACTTACTTAAGCAGATGCCTATACCAGAGTGGAAGTGTGAGCGCATTACCATGGATTTCTTAGTTGGGTTGCCGTTTACTTTGCAGAAGTTTGGTTCAGTGTGGGTCATTATTGATAGGTTGACCAATTCGGCCCACTTTATTCCAGTAGCGACTACTTATACAACAGAGAGGTATGCTCAGATCTACATTTGGGAGATAGTCCGATTGCATGGTGTGCCGGTTTCCATCATATCAGACAGATATCCCCAGTTCACTTCCCATTTTTGGAGAGCTGTTTAGAGTGAGTTGGGGATCCATGTAGATCTTAGCAACACATTTCAACCAAAGACCAACGGGCAGCCCCATCGGACAATTCAGATTTTGGAGGACATTCTTAGAGCATGACTTTGGAGGGCAGTGTGATCAGTTCTTTCCCTTTGCAGAGTTTGCGTACAACAACAACTATCAGTCCAGCATAGAAATGGCTCCATACGAGGCTTTATACAGTCGACATTATAGTTCTCCTATCGGGTGGTTTGAACCTGGTAAGGCTAAGTTACACGGTACAGATTTGGTACAGGATGCCTTGGACAAGGTAAAGTTAATCCAGGAGAGGCTTCACATAGCTCAGTCAAGACAGAAGAGTTGTGCGTGATGTATCATTTATGCTTGGCGAGAAGGTCCTTTTGAAAGTATCGCCAATGAAGGGTATTATGAGATTCAGGAAGAAGGGCAAGATGAGCTCGAGGTTTATTGGCCCATTTGAGGTGTTGAGGTGAGTTGGGGAGGTTGCTTACGAGCTTGCTTTACCCCTTAGCTTATCGGGAGTTCATCCGTTTTTTCATGTATCAATGCTTTGGAAGTATCATGCCGACTTAACCCATGTGTTATAATTCAGTACTATTCAGCTGGATGAGAACTTGGGTTATGAGAAGGATCCAGTTGCCTTTATTGATAGACAGGATCGCCAGTTGAGGTCCAAGAGAATTTCGGCAGTGAGGTTCAAGTGGAGGGTCCAACCAGTCGAGGAGGTGACTTGTGAGTCCGAGGAGGACATGCAGAACAGATATCCACATTTATTCAACAACTCAGGTAATTTTTTATGTTCGTTCGAGGACGAACGTTTGTTTAAGAAGTGGAAAATGTAACAGGCCGACTGATCGTTTTGCCTTTTAAAACCCCGTTCCCTTAGATAAAACTTCTCGTGTTTGGTTTTACTAATTTACGACTTGCATGGATGGTTGGTTCGGGATTTGGAAGAGTTTGGGGTGGAATATGATCATTTGTTTCCTTAGGATTTTCTTAAAAGTCTAAGTTTGACTTTGGTCAACATTTTGAGCAAACGAACCCAAATTCGTAATTTGACGGTTCAGGAGGGTAAGTAGGAAAATATGGGACCTGGGCGTATGCCAGGAATTGAATTACGAGGTCCCTAAACCGAGTAATAAATTCTTATTAGAAATTATTAAACTAAAATTATAAGGATATAAAGAAACTAATTAATGATTTATCATGTTGGTATCGGGCTCTTCTGTTGGTTTTGGAGTGCAGTACAGGTTCAAAATAACACCTAGGACTTGCCCGTAAAATTTGGTATCAATCCGAGTAGTTTGAGGGCGTTTCGGCTCGTTAGAAGAAAATTTAGAACTTGAAGTTCATAAGTTTGATTCAATTGGTTTTAGGGGTGATTCTTAGATTTAGCATTATTTCGGGCGTTACGAAGGTTCGAATAAGTCCGTTTCATAATTTCAGACTTGTTGTATGTTCGGCGGGGCCCAGGAGCCTTGAGCATTAATCGGACGAGGCTCGAGTGATGTGGGAAATGTTGAGAAGTGTTGAAGCATTTGATTCTGTCATAACCGCACCTGTGGTTGGTCGATCGTAGGTGCGAGGCCGCAGAAGCGGATTGCCTGTCGCAAATGCAGCCAAGGTAGGCCTGGCCAATGCCGCAGATGCGACTCCCAAGCTGCATAAACAGTTCGAGACTGCAGAAGCAATCGTAACTCGCTTGGCTGATTCTGCAAATGCGTATGATTTCTCATAGAAGCGGGACCGCGGATGCGGTCCCCTGACCGTAGATGCGAAAAACGCTAAAGTAGTGAGCTTCATTTAATACGTGTTCTAAGTCATTTTTGCCACTTTTCACACCTCCATTGGCGATTTTGGGAGCTTTTGAGAGACGACTTCCACCTAGCATCTTGAGGTAAGTTTATCCCACCTATTCTTAGTTTAATACTTGTGTCTTAGGTAGATTAAACACTAGAATTTAGGTAAAATCAAGGGGTTAGACTAAAACCTAGAATTTTGACAAAAGTTAGATTCACGAAATTTGTGATGAAATGAATTAGAAATCATATATTATTGACCCTTAGATTATAGAGAACAATTTCCTTCGAAAAATTTCGGAATGCGGGCAAGTGGGCCCGGGGTCGGAATTTAGGAAACTTGTGTTAAGGGTTGGGAAATTTCTTAAATAGGTAGAATATGATCTTGTGAGCTAATATTTACTAGTTCCTACCTCATTTAACTAGTTTGGGATCATTCGGCTCCGAATTGAGGGTTTGGACTCGTTCTTGGTATTGGAAGTGCACTTTAGAGCAAGCTAAGTCTCCTTTCTAACCTTTTAAGAGGGAATTGTCCCCATAGGTGTAATAATTAAATAAATTGCTACTATATGCGGGGGCTATGTACGCATTAAGTTACGAGAGTCCGTGCGTAGCTACTATTGTGCTAAGTCCGGATAGACTAGGACCCAAAAGCATTCTCTATGTGATATTCTTCTATCTTTATGTTAAATTCGAATTTGTATAAATCATATTGATTAGGTTAAATTATACTAGTAAGAGAAACATTATCTTTCTTGGCCTTTGAAAGAGAAATTGATTATTTTTGTGATTAATTGCTTCCCAGATATACACTATTGTTTGCTTGTTGTTACGATGATTTATATTTGACCACATCGCATGTTTAATTTGCGAGCAGGGTAATAGATGCATATTTGGCTTGTGCCGTTCGACCCTCGGTAGTGCACAATTTACTTTTATGTTGGGGTGGGCCGTACGACTCTTGGCATTTCTTGCGCATGGTTTACTTAGTATTTTCCTGTGGACTTAACTTCATATACGCCTTGAAATGTATATGGTTAATAATGATATTATCAGGAAAAAGGGATTGTTATTTCTTGCCATGAAATGCTAAATCAATTGTACTATCCATGCTTGGTGTAAATCTTTTCTCATATTGTTTGAACCTAGTATGTATCAAGTCGACCTCTCGTCTCTACTTCTTCGAGATTAGATGGGATACTTACTGGGTAAATATTGTTTATGTACTCATACTACATTTCTGTACTTAATTGTACATGATATGAGGCAGGTATCTCTGGCTATCAGTCTGGGATGCATGCCTGATCAGACTTCGATACTTCTACGATGAGCTGCTTCCCTTCCTGTGTCGTTCAACAGCTTGATGGAGTCTCTCTTATTTGTTTTGGCTGTATATTTTATTTCGGACAGTAGTATAGATTGATTCTTTTATATATTCTACTAGTTTCCCACAACTTGTGACACCAGGTCTTGGCACATACATTAGTAGACTATTATTTTGGGGTTGTATAATTATTTTAGCACATTACTGATCATTTATGGTTTTTACTTTAACTTAAAGAATTATTGGTATTATATTGGTAAAATTAAAATGAGAAATTAATTGGAATTTTCCGTGTGGGCTTGACCGGCAATGGTGTTGGGCGCCATCATGACCTATTATGGAAATGGGTCGTGACATAAACAGCTGAAGGAGCAAAACGAACGCATAGAGCAAATACCTGGTGTGACACCCGTGATTAAAGGAGTGGATATGGATAAATATTCTCAATAACCGTGGAAGTCAAGTGTCACTCCCTTAATGATTGCGAAAAAGTTTAAGATGCCTGATATTCCGAAGTATGATGGGACAAGTGACCCACGAGATCGTGTAACTGCATTTACAACTGGCGTGAAAGGCAACGACTTGACCAAGCAAGAAATTGAGTCGGTGCTGGTCAAAAGATTTGGTGAAACTCACAAAAGGAGCACTAACATGGTATTCTCTTTTACCAGAAAATTCTATTGATTCTTTTGCGGAGCTTGCAGATTCATTTATAAAAGCACACTCGGGACATCAAAAATTTGAAAAGAGGACGGAAGACATCTTCAAAACAAAACAAGGAGATACAGATCTACTCAGGGAATTTGTGGATAGATTCCAGTGTGAAAGGATGACGTTACCACGTGTATCTGATAATTGGGAGGCTATGGCGTTTGCAAGTAATATAAATGAAAAAAGCTCAGAAGCCACGGGGATACTCAAAGAAATCTTACGAGAATTCCCTGCTACAACTTGGAATGATGTTTATAACATGTATAACACGAAGCTGTGGATAGAAGAAGGTACTATCACTTAGTCGTGGTGAGATGAAAGAACAAGCTTGAGGCAACCGAAATAGAAACAATATGTGGTAAGAACATGTACGAGCACTACGTAGGACCAGCAGGACGGGATTCACGTTCTAAACAACAAAACTGGAGGTATGGTTTTAGATCAAGAGACAGAGATGCAAGTTCATCATCTAGGTTTGGAAAGGAGCGATATACGCGGAATAATAATACCAAGGCAAAGATTGGTGATTACAGTTTCAATGTTAGCACTTCTGATCTACTAGCTAATTTAAGAAGTATGAGGGATAAGGTGCGGTGGCTAAAAGAAATGAGATCAAACCCTAGTAGAAGAAACCTAGATTTCTGGTGCGAGTTTCATAATGATCACTGTCATAAAACAACAGAGTGCAGATTGCTACAAGGTGAAGTAGAGCACTTGTTAAAACAAGGTTATTTAACCGATTTGTTTAGCGAGAATGGTAAGAAAGTGTATATGAAGAATAGACAGAAACCACCTGTCATGACCCCAAATACCCCGTCGTGATAGCGCCTATCACATTATTAGGCAAGCCAAAACATCGATCATAACCCTTTTGCTTTTGTAAAACCATATTCTAACACGGAATTAGATACCAATTATCATAAAAAGTGTTTTAAACAACTGAAATATGCGGAAGTCAAAAGAAACATAAGACAGCACATCCTCAAATATCTGGTGTCACGAGTCTAGAGCCTCTAATACATAACTGACTGTCCAATACATCATAAGTCTAGAAAATATGGAAAAGAACAAGATAGGAAGGAGAATAGCAGGGTTGCGGTCGCCATGCAACTACCTTGCAATCTCCGGCAACCTCTGAAAATGCTGAGGACTCTCACTCCGCCGCGCGGGCACCTGGATCTGCACACAAGGTGTAGAGAGTAACGTGAGTATGCCAACTCTGTAAGTAACTAAAGTAAATAAGGTCTAAAAATAGTGATGAGCAGTTAAAAATCACCTAATTGAATAAACAAAAGGATAACAGATCAACAGCACAGTTTAAAACCAGTTTTATCGTAAAATCATCAATTTCAGTTTAAATACTTGAAATCATATACTTAGAATTTTTTCCAAAGGAGGCTTATTTTAAAAGGAGAGTGAAATCAGTGGAAATATCATAACTCGGACCCTCGAGCAAGGTATCACTCAGAATACGGCCTCGCGGGCAGCCTCTCAATCGCTCGTGACTCAACTCTCATCACTCGGTACTCATTCTCAGCACTTAGGCTCATTAATATCTCATAATAATAGAAATCATAGTAATCGTTGTGGCGTGCAGCCCGATCCATAACTTATAGTCGACTACACTTACCGAAGGTGTACAGACTCCGGAGGGGCTCCTACAGCTCAAACATCATATCGATGCGTCGCACAGTCCGATCCATTATATATATATCACTGCGACGTACAACCCGATCCATATAAGTATCGCTGCAGTGTACAGCCCGATCTATAAATCATACATATATAAATATCCTTACCATTAAGTTCTCAATCTCTCTCAATCCTTAACTTCATAGCTTCTGGGGCACAATAATAGAAATTAGGGAAAACTGTCCAAACAGTCCTCACAATTAAGAAGTAGGGTGATAAAACTAGATTTAAACAATAAACAGGATAAACATGACTGAGGATACTCCTTCAAACATGTAGAGTGAGGAAAAACCGTAAAAATTCCCCTAAGTGTCTTAACAGGTCGGCACAAGGCCCCAAACATGGCATACAACCCATAATATAGTATAAATGACTAGAGTACGGAATATCATAAGGTTTCAAATCAAATACGTGGTTTAATAGTCACTACGGGACAGAACAAGTCACAAACCCTACCGGTGCATGCCCACACGCTCGTCACCTAGCATGTGCATCACCGCATTTATCAAAACAGGTCAAATACCGGGGTTTTGTACCCTCAGTTCAAGATTTACAATGATTACTTACCTCAAACTAGTGGAAATATTACTCCGTGATAAATGATTACTTACCTCAAACTAGTGGAAATATTACTCCGTGATGCCTTTTCCCCTCCAATCGGACTCCACTCGCGTCGAATCTATTTAAAATCAGAATCAAGACGTCAAAATATGCTAAAGGCATGAAGCCCAAGTGAAAACAATCAAGTAATACAAAAAATCCTAAAATTGGCCAAACCTGACCCCCGTGCCCACGTCTCAAACCTCGATAAAAATCACATCAAGGGAATCGTTGTCCTCCCACGAGTTCATATACCAAAAGCATCAAAATCCATCCACGAACGACCCCTCAAAACTCAATTTGTAGGTCTCCAATTTCAATTCCTAAATTCCATGATTAATTAGGTAGGTTTCACATTAGAATCAAGTTTTAAGTCAAAAATTCGTACCTCCAACAGGTCCTCCTTGATTCACTCTTCAATATCTCACAAAAAAGCTTCAAAACCGAGTCAAAAGTGGTGGAATTAGGCCAAAACTCGCGAAAATGGTCGTTTAAACATTCTTCCCAGCATCGAAAATCCTTCTTCGCGAATGCGGTCAAAGCCTTACGTTTGAGAAGCACAAAAATTCCATTGACCAAAACTCTCCTTCGCGAACGCGATCGCACCATCGCAAACGCGATGCCTCAACTTCACCAACCTTCGCGAACGCGGTCAAGCCTCTCGCGAACGTGATGCTTCCCATTCCGGCCCTTCGTGAATGCGAAGGCCAATCCTTATGCGTCCCTTTCTAACCCTTTGCGAATGCGAAGAACAAAACACTTGCAACAGATGAAACCAAAATCTGCAATTTTTCTTTAACTTAAAATGATCCATTCAATCCTCTGAAACTCGCCCGAGGCCCTCGGGACCCCAACTAAACATGACAACATATCCCATAACCTCATCCAACCTAGTTCCAACCCTCGAAACTCCCAAAATACCAAAATTACATTGGATTCAAGCCTAAGAACTCCAAAAATTGTAAATTCCTCTTTTGATAAAAAACCCAACCAAGCCACGTCCGAGTGACTTGAAATTTTGCACACACATCCCAAATGACACAACAAAACTACTGCAACTCTTGGAATTCCTTTCCGACCCCTATATCAAAATCTCACATGCCAACCGAAAATCGCCAAAAAATCCAATTTTGTCAGTTCAAGCCTAAATCTACTCCGGACCTCCAAAACTCATTCCCATCATGCTACTAAGTCCCAAATCACCTCCCGAAGCTAACCAAACCATCGTAACTCATATCCGAGCCCACTAACACATAATCAAGATTCGGTTGACTTTTCCAACTTAAGATTATCAAAAGAGACAAGTGTCTCAAACTTTACCAAATCCCTTCCGAACTCGAACAAATAAACCTGATCACATATAGAACAATTAGACAAAGCAATAAGAGGCAGAAATGGGGGAAACGGAGCGGTAGTTCATGAGAAGACTGGCCGAGTCGTCACATCCTCCCCAACTTAACTCGACGTTCATCCTCGAACGAGTCAAGAAATATACCTGAAGCCTCAAATAGGTGAGGATATCTACTCCGCGTCTCCCGCTCGGTCTCCCAGGTAGCCTCCTCCACGGGCCGACCTCTCCACTACACTTTCACTGAAGCTATATCCTTTGACCTCAACTTTCGAACCTGATGACCCAAAATAGCTACTAGCTCTACATCATAAGTCAAATCATCATTCAACTAAACCGTGCTAAAATCCAAAATATGTGACGGATCCCCAATATACTTCTGGAGCATAGAAACATGAAATACCAGATGCACACTCGACAAGTTGGGTGGAAAAGCAAGCTCATAAGCCACATCCCCAATCCTCCGAAGCACCTCAAAAGGCCCAATGAACCGCAGACTCAATTTACCTTTCTCCCTAAATCTCATGACACCTCTCATGGGCAAAACCTTCAATATAACCTTCTCGCCAACCATGTAGGACACATACCAAACCTTCATATCCGCATAGCTCTTCTGCCTAGACTGCGCTGTACGAAACCTCTGCTGAATCACTTTACCTTTTCTAAAGCATCCTACACCAGGTCTGTCCCTAATATCCTAGCCTCACCGTGCTCGAACCAACCAACTGGGGATCTACACTGCCTCCCATACAAAGCCTTATATGGATCCATCTGAATACTCGACTGGTAGCTGTTGTTATAAGAAAACTCTACGAGCGGTAGAAACTGATCCCATGACTCTCCAAAATCAATGACACAAGCATGCAACATGTCCTTCAATATCTAAATGGTGCACTCAGCCTACTCGTCCATCTGAGAGTGAAAAGCTGTCCTCAACTCAACCTGAGTACCCATCTCTCGCTGCACTGACCTCCAAATGTGCAAAGTAAACTGAGTACCCCTATCTGAAATTATGGAAACTTGGACACCATGCAAACGAACAATCTCCTGGATATAGATCTCTGCCAACCGCTATGAAGAATAGGTAATACACACAGGAATGCAGTGCGCGGACTTGGTTAGCCGATCCACAGTTACCCAAATAACATGGAACTTCCTCAAAGTCCATGGAAGTCTAACTACAAATTACATAGTAATCCTCTGCCACTTCCACTGTGAAATATCCATCTGCTAAAGCAAGCCACCCGGTCTTTGATGCTTATATTTCACTTGCTGACAATTGAGACACCGAGCTAAAAATTCCACAATCTCTCGTCATTCTTCTCTAACGATAATGTTGCCTAAAATCTTGATACATCTTTGCAGAGCCCGGATGAATGGAATACTGCGAGCTATGGGCCTCCTCAAGAATCAACTCCTGAAGCCCATCTACATCGAGCACATAAATCTTGCCCTGCATCCTCAACACCCCATCATCACCAATAGTGATATCTCTGGCATCATCATGTTGAACTCTATCCTTAAGGACAAGCAAATGTGTATCATCATACTGGCGCTCTCTGATGTGATCATATAAGGAAGACCGTGAAACCACGCAAGACAATACCTGACTGGGCTCCGAAACATCTAACCTCATGAACCGATTGGCCAAGGAATGAACATCAGTTGCAAGAGGTATCTCCCCAACTGGAATATATGCCAAACTCCCCATACTCACCTTCTTTCAACTCAAAGCATCGGCCACCACATTGGCCTTCCCCGGATGGTACAATATAGTGATATCATAATTCTTAAGCAACTCCAACCACCTCTGCTGCCTCAAATTGAGATCCATCTGTTTGAACAAGACACACCATATAGGTAATGCCTCCAAATCTTCAATGCATGAACTATGGCAGCCAACTCTAAAACCAATGCACATCCTCTGTGGCAGACTAAGATAATACCTGAGATCACGACATCTGAAGCAGCAACATCTGGTCAACCTGGGAGAGCATAGAAATGAACCTGACCACTACTAGATCGACCTCCCCCTCTAGGGCGACCTCTAGACAAGTGACCTCCACCCCCAGCTGGCTAGGCGGGTGGTGAAGTAACTGGAGCGGAAGTCGAGGACTGAACCCTCTGTTGAGATAGACCATCATGAAGACGAGGACACTGCCTCCTTATATGCCAAAACTCTCCACACTTATAACAACTCCCTGGTGCTAGAGACGGGGTCTGAAGGGAACCCCTGGCACTTGAATGACCAGTAGAAAGACCAGGCATGGAAGAACCCTGTACTGATGGATCATGGGACAAACTTTGGGATTAAAGGGCACTGAGTGATGAGTGGCTCTGATGAGAACTGTGGGAACCATGACCCGATAACGCCCCATGATAACCTGGGCAAGCTGAATGAGCCTGCCTGAATGGATGGCCTTTTGCCTTGGTGGAACTGACCCCTCGAAGGAGCACTACTAATGCTACCAAATCCTCGAGGCCTCCCTCTCCTCTAGCTCCTAGCAGTAAACCAACATAATCTCATGAGAGATGTCAACAACCTCCTCAAAAGTATCACATGTCACCCTCTCCCTAGTCATAAGAATCCGAAGCTGATATGTGAAGCCATTACAAACCTCCTGATCCTCTCTCGATCCATGGGAACCAACCAGACCGCATGACGAGCTAACTCAGAGAACCATATCTTATACTGCATCACGATCATCTCTCCCTGATGTAATTGCTTGAAGTGCTTGTGTAGCTCCTCTCGACAAGACTGTGGCACATACTTTTCTAGAAAAAGAGCAGAGAACTGCTGCCAGGTAAGGGGCACCATACCAATAGGCCTACGCCTCTCATAAGCCTCCCACCAAGTGAAGTAAGCCCTAGAAAACTAAAAGGTAGTAAAAGCTACACCACTGGTCTCTAGAATACCCACTGTATGAAGCATCCTCTGACACTTATCCAAGAAATCCTAGGCATCCTCGCCCTCTGCATTGCCAAAATTCGGAGGCTGATGTCTGCCAAACCTCTCTAGTCGATGCAGCTTGTCGTCCGGCATAATTGGTACCACATACTCCTAAGCTGGTGCAACCTGCTGGGCTGGAGGTGCCCCTGGTGTTGCACAAAATGCTCAGGTGTGCGAGCAACGGGAGTCTGGGTGCCTCTCCCAGCTTTAGAAGTAGCTGCGACTGTAGTAATGGAGACCGCCTGAGCCAAACCAGCACACACTGATAAAATATGAGCTAAAGGCTCCTGAAGACCTGGAATCACAATAGGAATAGATGGTGCCTGAGCTGGTGCTTCTTTAGCATCCACAACTAGGGCCTAATCCTGAATTGGGGCAGCTGGGGGATCTACAGGTGATGCCTAGATGCTCTTCCCCTTCTACAGCCACGACCGCGTCCTCAACCTCTCGTGGCCCAAGCTAGTGGTACTTGTGGTCATCCATCCTGCCCAGTAGCACGTGTCCTCATCATCTGTGAAAGAATAGAGTAACAGAAGTTTAATACTCAGATCAACAAATTCGCACGACTAAAATTTCAAGAGCATGAAGTTTTTCCTTGAGGTTCTGCAGCCTCCTAAGGATAAGTACAGACGTCTCTGTACCGATCCATGAGACTCTACTAAATTGGCTCATGACTCGTTAGACCTATGTAACCTAGGATCTAATACCAACTTGTCACAACCATAAATACCCGGTAGTGATGGCTCCTATCACATTACTAGGCTAGCCAACCCAAACATCAATCATAACCCTTTTATTATTATTAAACCATATTCTAACACGGATTTAGATACCAATTATCATAAAAAGAGTTTAAAACAACTGAAAGATTTGGAAGTCAATAAAAACATAAGACAACACAGCCCCAAATATCTGGTATCACGAGTCTAGAGCCTCTAATACATAACTGACTATCTACCACATCATACGTCTAGAAAATGTAGAAAATAACAAGATAGGAAGGAGAATAGCAGGGTTGCGGACGCCATGCAGCTACCTTGTAATCTCCGGCAATCTCTAAAAATGCTGAGGCCTCTCACTCAGCGGAGCGTGTTCCTGGATCTGCACACAAGGTGCAGGGAGTAACACGAGTACGCCAAATCAGTAAGTAACTAAAATATATAAGGTCTGAAAGCAGTAATGAGAAGTTAAAAATCATATAAATGAATAAACAACAGGATAGCAGATCAACTGCACAGTTTAAAACCACTTTCATCGTAAAATCATCAATTTCAGTTTAAATACTTGAAATCATATACTTAGCAATTTTTCCAACGGAGGCTTATTTTAAAAGAAGAGTGAAATTAGTGAAAATAACATAACTTGGCCCATCAAGCAAGCTATTACTCAGAATACGGCCTCTCGGGTAGCCTCTCAGTCACTCGTGACTCAACTCTCGTCACTCAGTACTCACTCTTAGCACTCAGGCTGATTAATATCTCATAATAATAGAAATCATAGTAATCGCTGCAGCGTGTAGCCCGATCCATAATTTATAGTCGACTACGCTCACTGGGGTGTACAGACCCCAGAGGGGCTCCTACAGCCCAAGTGTCATATCGCTACAGTGTGCAGCCCGATCCATTATATATATATCGTTGCGGCGTACAGCCTAATCCATATAAGTATCATTACGGCATGCAACCTAATCCATAACTCATACATATATAAATATCCTCACCATTAGGTTCTCAACCTCTCTTAGTCCTTAACCTCACATCCACTTGGGCACAATAGTAGAAATTAGGGAAATCAGTTCAAACAGTCCTCACAATTAGGAAATAGGATGATAAAACCAATTTTAAATAATAAATACGTAAAACATGACTTAGGATATGCCTTCAAACAAGTAGAGTGAGGTAAAAAAGTAAAAATAAGGGTCTCTACATGTCTGCACAAGGCCACCAACATGGCATACAACCCATAATATAGTATAAATGACTTGAGTATGGAATATCATAAGGTCTCGAATCAAATACGCGGCTTAATAGTTGCTACGGGACAGACCAAGTCACAATCTCTATCGGTGCATGCCTACACACTCATCACCTAGCATATACGTCACCACATTTATCAAAACAAATCAAATACCAGGGTTTTGTACCCTTAGTTCAAGATTTATAATGGTTACTTACCTCAAACCGGTGAAAATAGTACTCTGCGACGCCTTTGCCCCTCGAATCAGTCTACACTCGCGTCGAATCTATCCAAAATCAAAATCACGACGTCAAAATATGCTAAGAGAATGAAGCCCAAGCGAAAACAATCAAATAATACAAAAAATCCTAAAATTGGCCAAACCCGACCCCCGTGTCCACGTCTCAAAACTCGATAAAAATCACATCAAAGGAATCCTTATCCTCCCACGAGTTCATACATACCAAAACCATCAAACTCCATCCACAAACCATCCCTCAAATCCCAATTTCTAGGTCTCCAATTTCAAGTCCTAGTTCTTCAATTTTTTGCCTAAATTACATGATTAATTAGGTATATTTCACATTAGAATCGAGTTTTAAGTAAATAATTCTTACCTCCAACAAGTCCTCCTTGATTCCCTCTTCAATCTCTCTCAAAAAGCTTAAAAATCGAGTTAAAAATGTTGGACTTAGGCCAAACTGACGAAAGCGGCCTTTTAAACATTCTGCCCGGTGATCGGAAATCCTTCTTCGAGAACGCATTCAAAGCCTCGTGTTCGCGAATCACAAAAATTCCATTGACCAAAACTCTCCTTTACGAATGCGATCGCACCATCACGAACGTGACGCCTCAGCTTCAACAACCTTTGCGAACGCGGTCAGGCCTCTTGCGAATGCGATGCTTCCCATTCCGTCCCTTCGTGAACGCGAGAATCCCCCTCTCAAATGTGAAGGACAATCTCGATGCGTCCCTTCCTGAACCTTAGCGAACGCGAGGGTCCAGTCGCGAACGCGAAGAAAAAATTACTTGCAACAGCTGAAACTAAAATCAGCAACTTTTCTTTAACTTAAAATAATCCGTTCAACCCTCCGAAACTCACCTGAGGCCCTCGGAATCCCCACCAAACATGCCAACATATCCTATAACCGCATTCAAACTTGTTCCAACCCTCAAAACTCCCAAAACACCAAAATTACATTGAATTCAAGCCTAAGAATTCCAAAAACATCTAATCAAAAACCCAACCAAACCACGTCCGAATGACCTGAAATTTTGCACACATATCCCAAATGGCACAACGGAACTACTGCAACTCTAGGAATTCCATTCTTATCCCTATATCAAAATATCACGTACCAACCGCAAATCGTCAAAAATTCAATTTCGCCAATTCAAGCCTAAATCTACTCTGGACCTCCAAACCTCATTACGATCATGCTCCTAAGCCCCAAATCACCTCCCGAAGCTAACCGAACCATCGGAACTCACATCCTAGCCCTCTAACACATAAGTCAATATCCAGTTAACTTTTCCAACTTAGCTTCTCAAAAGAGACTAAGTGTCTCAAACTTTACCAAATCCTTTCCGAACTTGAACCAATCAACCCGATCCCATATAAAACCATTAGACAAAGCAATAAGAGGCAAAAATGAGGGAAACAAAGCGGTAATTCATGAGATGACTGGTCGGGTCATCATACCACCAAAACCTCAGTCACCAAAAATAACGGTTAATGTGATAAGCGGAGGAGAGGAGATCAACATTGTAATGTATACGGCTACAAAAAAGATGTCAAAAGTCATAGTTAACCGTGGAAAGAAAATTTGCTATGTTTTGGAAGAAGACAGCACAACGTTTGATGATGCATATGGCGTGATAATCCCACACAATGATGCACTTGTAATATCTTTACCTGTACATGACACTAATGTAAAACAAGTTTTGACTGATCCAGGTAAATTTGTAAATATCATTCCTTCAAGAGTGGTAAACAAGTTGCAAGAGGATGATAAATTGGTACCCAAAGTATGTACCTTTTTCTGGATTTGACAATTCAAGCGTTGCTACAAAAGGGCAGCTAGTGCTCACTATATTCACAGATCGAGCCAGCGGGGTCAAATGGGCACAGGTTTATTATGGTAGCCATTGATTGTTTCACTAAGTGGGTTGAGGCGAAAACTTTCAAATCAGTGACCAAGAAGGCAGTGGTTGATTTTGTGCATTCAAATATCATTTGTCGATTCGGAGTCCCGAAGGTAATTATTATAGATAACAGTGCCACCTCAACAGCCATCTGATGGCGGAGACATGTCAATAATTTAAGATCATGCACGCAATTCCACCCCATATTGTCCTAAGGCTAATGGAGCAGTCGAGGCAACTAACAAGAACATCAAGAAGATACTTCAAAAAATGGTGGAAGGGTCCAGGCAATGGCATGAGAAGTTACCTTTTGCCCTATTAGGCTATCGCACTACTATTCGCACTTCAGTAGGGGTGACTCCTTATTCGTTGGTGTATGGCACGGAAGCAGTAATACCCGCAGAGGTTGAAATACCATCCCTTTGGATTATCGCCGAAATGGAAATTGACGATGTTGAGTGGGTCAAAGCTCGCCTGGAACAATTGAGCTTGATTGATGAAAAGAGATTGGCAGCAGTATGTCACGGACAGTTGTACCAATGGAGAATGGAAAGAGCATATAACAAGAAAGTGTGCCCACGGAAGTTCGAAGTAGGGCAATTGGTATTGAGGCGTATCTTACCTTTTTGGGCCGAAGCAAAAGGAAAGTTCGCCCCCAACTGGAAGGGGCCGTTTGTTGTAGCCCGAGTATTGTCTAATGGTGCATTGTATCTAACAGATGTGGAAGGAAAATGTGTAGAAATGGCTATCAACTCTGATGCAGTCAAGCGATACTATGTATGATTTCTTTATCTATATGTATCTAATTGTATTTGGCATGTTTTGATATTGAAATGACGAAGGAAATTTGTTCTACTGTCCAAACACTTTATCTTTGTTATCCCTTTGAGCCGTATTCTATTTTCTTTCGTATCCCTCTTTCGGAATCAATAACAAAATTCAAAAACCCGAGCGAAGAAAGTAAGTGGAGAAACAAGAGAAAAACAGCGAAAAAGAAAAAGAGAAAAGAAAAAAAAGGAAGGAGAAAGGAAAAGGAAAAGAAAAAGAAAAGAAAAAAAGGAAGGAAAAAAAGAGAAAAGAAAAGAAAAGAAAAAAAAGAGAAGAAAAGAAATGAAAAGAAAAAGGAAAAAGGGAAAGATTGCAACAACGAAGTAATTTTATGGCCTGAACTACGTTTGACTTGATCCCGAAAGGGTACGTAAGTAGCCTCTCTAAGGTTCAGTCATACCAAAACAAAACTCCAAAGGGCCCCAAGAAAGGAACTGTGGGAGAAGTTGTGGTCGTTGTGAGAAATCTAATTCCGAAAGTTGTAATTTTGAACCCATGTTGAATTATTTTAAGCCTCTATACCCTTCTTTATAAACCCCATCCAAAAGCCACATTACGGTCCAAAGAAAGACCTTCCGATTAATCTTCAAGAAATGCTAATGCGAGCATGTAAAGTGATTCAAGTTGGGGGCAATACTCTGATATCAGGAGAGAAAGGAAAATGATGAAAATGAGAGAGTCTTATTGGTGAAAACCCTCACGGGCACCGTAAGGCGACGGGAGCTTAGAGAAATAAAAAATGAGAGAGTCTTATTTGTGAAAACCCTCACGGGCACCGTAAGGCGACGGGAGATGAGAGAAATCAAAATGAGAGAGTCTTATTGGTGAAAACCTTCACGAGCACCATAAGGCGACGTGAGCTGAGAAATCAAAATGAGAGAGTCTTATTAGTGAAAACCCTCACGGGCACCGTAAGGCGAAGGTGAGTTTTCAGATGGGCAAATGAAACAAAGTCTGTGGTTGAAAGCTGCTCAAAACATGGCAAGACGAGCAAGGTTTGGGTTTTTGGTGAAAGTCAGGTTTTGAAAGCATGGAACAACAAATGTGGCAATTGAAAGCTGATTGGTTGGACAAACTAGGCTGGTTAATCCAAAGTGCATGGAACGATCAATGGTACCAGCCGTTCCACTCAGATAAGTCCTATCCTTTTCTCTTCATTTCAAATCATCCGTTTTCAGAGTCTTTCTATCCTTAACCTTCAAGGTCATTGCATTTCATTCTCTTGAAGTTTTTCTATAAGATGTTTCAGTGTCAGTTCTATTCAAAAACAAAAGAAGAACGTCAAGTCTAACTACCAGCTTCCCAGTTGTACGGCACAGTAGGATTGGATCTCATCAAAAGAAAATAAAACATGAAGGACCAATGGAAGTCCCATTAGTGGGTTGATCAGATAACTGAAGGGGAGAAGTAATGTTTCAAAAAGAGGGGTCAAAAACACAAAGCAGAAATAAGAGATAGAACATTTGGGTCATCAAAGTCAGAGGGTTGAAAGTCAGTCAGGAAGTCGAGGCATTTCAAAGCGAGGCCAGGGAAACAAGTTGGGGCAGAGCCAGAAGCAGGAACGTACCCAACAAAGAATGTCAGCAGCTAAACACCATTTTATATTAACAAATCTTTCTTTGATTAAGATAGGGGTAGAAAATTTTCTTTATTTGTCTGTTTTGTTGCAATCAGGAGCCCACCTGGAGAACAAGGGAATACTTTTCAAGTTTAGCAGTCAGGAGCCCACCTGGAGAACAAGGGAATACATTTCAAAGTTTCAGAAGTCAGGCACCTACCTGGAGAACAAGGGAAGTATAATGCAAATTTTATCCTTTAAGTTTTAATATTTGGTAACATAACGCGCCCAGTCATAAAACTGGAGCAGAAAATTTTCTTTGTTTTGTCCGTTTTGTTACAATCAGGAGCCCACGTGAAGAACAAGGGAATACTTTTCAAGTTCAGCAATCAGCAGCCCACCTGGAGAACAAGGGAATACTTTTCAAGTTCAGCAATCAGGAGCCCACCTGGAGAACATGGGAATACTTTTCAAGTTTCAGCAGTCAGGCACCCACCTGGAGAATAGGGGAAGTACAATTCAAATTTTAGCTTTCAATTTTTTATATTTGATAACATGATGTGCCCAGCCACCAAACTGGGGCAGAAGAATTTCCTTTGGGATGTCTATTTTGGTTGCAGTCAGGAGCCTACCTGGAGAACAATGGAATACCTTTCAAGCATCGCCGTCAGGAGCCCACCTGGAAAACAAGGGAATACTTTTCAAGCATCGCCATCAAGAGCCCACCTGGAAAACAAGAGAATACTTTTCAAGCATCACAATCATGAGCCCACATGGAGAACAAGGGAATATTTTCAAGCATCACAATCCGGAACCCACCTGGAGAACAAGGGAATACTTTTCAAGCATCGCCGTCAGGAGCCCACCTGGAGAACAAGGGAATACTTCTCAAAGCGTTAGCAACCAGGAGCCCGCCTGGAGAATAGAGGCACATATTCATAGGAATGACAAAACATCGCTAATCACAATTCAGGGCAACAACAAGAATCCCATCAGAAGAATACAAGATACGAGTTCAAGGCAACACAATAGCAAGTTTGAAGACATAGATAGGATCTTTTGTAACTCATAGATCATAGCTTAGGCTAGCTTCTTTTGTTTTACCATGGTGTAATAAGGTGGTCAGCGAGCAGTAGCAGCAGCAACAACAATGAGATCACAGCTCCTGGTAGCCCCAGCTACCAGACACTCCCAAACTACACTGACTTGATTCCTGTTTAGCTCGGGATATGTAGGAAACCTCCAAAGCAGGGTGCGGTCAACTCTTTCAAAAGTGCTTCACACGGAATATGCAAACGGGCAAAAATCGCTCGTTTCGGCTGACTTGTCTTTGCACGAAAACTCTTTGTGTTTCCGGGAAAAGAGGGTCAGCTGTGAGCACGTAATTTTTGCTCTAAGCAAATTATTCCCAAAAAATTAATAAATAATTTCTTTATATTTTATAATTTTTGTGAATTTTGTGTCATTTTTTGGTAATTGTTGCATATTTATCTATGCATCTTAATTCGTATGAATAATATAAAATACGCATGACATTGGCATTTAGGATCTAGTTTCATATTAATTAGGGGTTACTTGGTTTTAGAACAAAATATAAAGAAAATAACAAAATAGTTCACTTTTGCATTTTTAATTGTTTAATTGTGAATTCGTCAAGAAGTAGATTTTTAAATAATTTTAGGATTTAATTAGGACTTTATTTTAATTTTTGCATTTTTGTCAATCAAAAAAATAAAAAAAATAAAAAAATAAACAATAAAAATAAAATACAAATTGAAATACAAAAAAATAAATAAAGGAAATAAAAAGAGGAAACAAAAGGGAAAAAACAAATTAAAAAGGGTGGTCTTAATAAGAGACCAAATTGGGCTCATTTCAGTTTAACCAAACCTTAGCCCAAATAAAAAACCAATTCAAACCCAACCCCCGTCCAGCCCAAGTGTCCCAAAACTTGGTCCAGACCCCCCCACACATAAAACGACGTTGTTTGGCGTCTGTCAATCCTGGCCCTTCATCCTCTTCAATCTAACGGCCCAGGTTTCGTCTCGTTCATTAGATATAATAGTCCTAAAAATTTAATTAAAGCTAAAAAAAAAAACCCATCTTCCTCGTACCCATTCACCTCCGTCATGGACCACCGTCTGCCGCCCGCCAGAATTCGCTCACAGTGGCGGCCGGCATCCAATGACTGCCAAAATTCCACTGTTACCTCTTCTTCACACCCCCTTTCCATATCCGGCCATGATTTCTTTCAAATCCCACCCAAAACCCTTGAAACGGTCAAATCCTAGCCGCCGCCTGTAAATTTCAGTTAAATTTCACATTTGATTTTGTGAGAACTTTAGTATGGGTTTTATTTAGACTTGCTAGAAATAGTATAAGGAGGTTGTATATAAAATTTGAAGTTATTGAATCAGATTTGGACTGGTTTTGAACAAGAATTGTAACTGAAAATCGTGGAAGCAGTTCGTCTACATACGCTTATATAAAGTGTATAAAAGTGTATAATAGTGTATTAGATGTGTTTATACACTCATAAATACTATTATACAAGATTATACATAATTATAAAAAAAATTGACTTAATCTTCAACCTTGCGTTTTTTACTAAAATTTAACTCAAATCTTGCTCAATTCTACTCCAAATTTAAATTTTAAATTCCTTTTGATATTTTCAATCAATTGGAACAACACCCAATATAAACAACTAACAAACTCAAAAAATCCTATTTTCGAAAGCAAAGCTTTGAATGGCCTTGACTTCTACTCTTCAATTTTCTGACATTGCAAACTGGGGGAGAATCAGAAAATACATGGCCCCTTGGAGCATATATAGAAGATGTGAGAAGAAGAGAGAGTGAAAGCAGTAGTTGTGAGAACACAGATTTAACTCCATAGCTTTTAGAAGTAATGGTTGTAAAAATATAGATTTTGAATTTGCTATTGCTTCCAAAATATGTACAATATAGGCTAGATAGGTTAAAACTTAAAAACATAGGCCATATTTTGTTATGGTGTGAATTCATGTGTATTTTCTTGTAATTCTTTCATTTAAGTATGATGTGAAAAATTAATAGAGAATTCCCATGGGTAAATATTAAAGAACTAGAAAGTTCTTAACGAATTCTCTAATATTACTTGTTCTCATTAATTAATAGTCCAACTAAAATTGGGATTAAATCTCATGAATTTTGGAAATATCAAAGGTGAATATGGGATCATTCACCTGCCATGTATACCACATAAGAGGCATCTATAATATGGTTACATGTGCGATTATTATTAACCCGCAATCTGACCGGTGTTTGCGAGGTAACTTGCTCAGTAATTTAATTTCGAGCATAATTTTCAGATTTTCTATTGAAGAAGTTCATCTCGATAAGTTGGTTTACATTACAGTTAGTTTAGCAAAATACTTTATTGAGTGTCTCCACTTTATAGCTAAACTATTGCTTATGAGAACAAAGTTATCTATATCAGTTTGATATAGGTTATATACGAAAGTGTATTACATTCTCCCATCACAAGTGTTCAAGGTATGGAACCAAATAATTTCATCTTATTACTATTGATGTGCGGTGTATATTTTGATTAACACCATAATGCACAAAGATAGGTACTCAAAGTTGAGGAAACAAGTTAGTTTTCTAACATGAGGGGGATATAGGATAAACAGTTGAGAAAAAGTTATGTGGAATGAATTATCATTTGTATATCTAGATCCTCGAATAAGATAATATGAACGTGAGGTTCCTAAAAAATATAATTCATTTGAAATATATTGCAAAGCATGCCAGACGCATTTGCTGGCCCAAAGAAAGTAATTATGTTCTCATTGCAAATGCTTATATTAAGTCCTAGAAGGACAAAGTTTATGGTACGCTTAAAGTGTATAGACAAATCGGTTTCAAATAAACTTCTTGATAAAGAAGATGAGAAAATGATCATAATAAAGGAGTCAAGTGATCTAGAAGGCCACATGACATAGCACTTCATAAAATCTCAGGAGAGATTCAGGTACCTGAAAATATAAATGAAGAGATCTCTATGTTATGTCTTTATGAAAAATAAGAAGATTCGAACCGATATAAAATATCCGTCGACAACATCTATCATAACGTTAAATATATATAAGCATCTTAAGTCTAGAAAAACAATTCAACTAGAATTGGTTTCATATGAAAGACATGTTGTTTTGGACCTGCAGTTCAAACACTTGAAAGTATAAAGTCAATGGTGTGTGCAATCACTTTTATTTATCTTATGTGTCTAGCATGACATGAAAAGTTGATATGCATCTAAAGTCTATTTAAATAGCTTATTTGACTATACTTATATGACTATCTCCAAAGTATTTAATTTGCTTAAAGCATATACAATTCTTGATCTTGAAGTAGCACATCCTCAGTGCAATTTGTGCACAAATGTGTCATGTTATAATTATACGCATGATAATATGAGAGCATGAGTATTTGCCACTATGTGATAATATTGAAATGACAATTCCAACAAGATCATATGAAGACAATACATCTATTAGGGATGATGATTTCAAGGTGAAACAAATTCGTTCAATTTAATATGGCTGATTGTTTATCAAATCTCTACCAAAGATCTTTTGAACATGGTGCACAAGATAGGAATGCGAAGGCTCAAGGATGTGAATTGATGCTCTCATCAGGGTGTGTTAATATGCATTGTACTCTTTTTTCCTTCCAAGGTTTTGTCCCACTGGGTTTTTTCTTGCAAGGTTTTTAACGAGGCAACCAAAAGGCGTATTATTAAACATGTACATTTTCCCCATTGGATTTTATTTTAGTTAAGGTTTTAATGAGGCACATTACTTATTGAGTAGACATTCAAGAGGAAGTATTATGAATAGAATTGTAATTAGAGTGAATGTCTTCTTTTAGAGAGTTTTACTTTGTGGCTAAGTAATTTTTTTCCTTATAAATAGAGGGATCTTACACCATTGTAAATCATCCGAAATCAATAAGAATTCTCTCTTCCTACTTTTCTCTTTAATACTCTTCTTTTTTATTATTTTATAACACTTATGGATTATTTAATTAATGAATAAAACTTTTTTTTTCTTTTGTTATAGTCATATATGACACATCGAACAAAAAAAACTATTTGAAAGTTATCTTAGCACAATTATTCATGTATCGATTTAGGCAAAAATCAGCCCAACTTTAGATGGGCTAAAATGGGTTGGGTCAAGATGGATTGAGTTCAACAAATGATCGGGTCAATAATCAGTCCAATATTGAAAGGGTCAAATATGTTTGTGTCACGACCGAAAATCCACTAAGGGTCATTATGGCGCCGGAAACCATTGTCAAGCAAGCCAACACTAAATAACCAGCAACTTCTCTTTTGAGATAATTCTGAGTTCACTTCTTTTATACATTTAAACAATAGAGAATAAATTTCATTGAATAAATAATAATATTTTTTAACAATATCAAAATACTGACTAATTCCATAGGCATCCCAGAACCTGGTGTTACAAGTGCATGAGCAATTACAAAGAGAATCGAATAAAGTACAATCACTGTCCGCAATACAAATTGGACAGAAGTAAATACAATATGCTGAAAGAGACTATACTAGTTGCGGGGCGCCTCGAGAAATATAGCTCACCTAGTCTCCGTATCATCCATGCTGCTATGTCCAGTAGGCCGCTAGAAATACTTGTACATGTGCAACAAAATGCATAGAAAGTGTAGCATGAGTACGAAAACAAAGTATACTCAGTAAGTATCCCGTCTAATCTCGAAGAAGTAGAGATGAGAGGTCGACTTCGACACTTAGTAGTGGTCCAATAATTATACACCAATAATATAGTAAATTGAGGATTTTTATAAAAATGGATGTAACTCAGTAGAATGAATCAAGTAAAAAACATTTTCTTTTATAGGAAATTCCCAAATTCCTTTTCATCATTTATACATTTATTCTCAAGCCGGGAAGAAACAATATCAATTTCAATAAATTTCAAGGCAAGCTATACAAGCATGTACAAATCATGCCGGGTTGTACGACCCGATCCAACAATATTTAAATTGTGCACTGCCTGAAGGTCGAATGGCGCGAACCATAGATGCATCTATTACCCCACTCCCGAATCATACATGCGACGCAGTCAAACATAGATAAACAATCACCCTACTCATGAATCATACATGCGACGCAGGTACACATAGAAACACATACTCAAACAGTCATTCAAGACATTCATCGAGCAGACAATTATTGAAGGAGTTGTAAATTTCCCTTTTTACAAGTCATTAAATGAAGTTTTACTCTTTTAGAAAATCATTTGCCACTTCGATATGCTTTAAGCAATTTAAACTATCAATAAGGTTGCATTTATTACAAGTAAGCATGATTTTGGGTCCTATACTACCCGGACATAAGCATAATAGTAGCTACGCACGGACTCTCGTCACCCCGTGCGTACGTAGCCCCCACAATTAACTGCACATATTCAATTAATTCACATATGGGGACAATTCTCTCTTACAATGTTAGAAAGGAGACTCACCTCGCTCCAAAGCCTATATCCCAATTCAAGAACACGCTCAAACCTCCAAATTGGAGCCGAACGATCCAAAACTATTCAAATGGGGTAAGAATTGGTCAGTACATGCTCAAAAGTTCATATTCTAATTATTAAACCAATTTTCGAATCCTAAATGCAAGGTTCCTAAAATTCATCCCCATATACACGTGCCCGGATTCCAGAAATTTTTGAAGAAAATTGTTACCCATAACCTAAGGATCAATAATATATATTTTCTACATCATTTCATAACAAATTATGTGGTTAAATCTTGATTTTATCAAAATCCTAGGTTTTACTCAATTCCCATGATTTTTACTAATTTTTGTGTGTTGATCTACCCAAAACCCAAGTATTAAACTCACATTGAGTAGAAATAACTTACCTCACAATGCTAGGTTGAAATCCCCTCTCTGTAAGCTCCCAAATCGCTCAAGTGTAGAACTGAAAGGAAAGAAATGGCCTAAGTCCCGTTTATTAAAAGTTGGACATAGGCCTCTGATGTCGCATTTGCGACACCAGGTTCGCTAATGTGAGGGCCTCAAATGAGACAAAGGCCTCGCAAATGCGAAGCCTGCTCCTCCTGTCATTGTCTCATTTGCGACAAGAAGGTCGCAACTGCAAGCTTTGCAAACGCGAAGACTCCATCGTAAATGTGACCCCCGACTGGACTGGCCCATTTCGCAAATGTGATAAGGGTTTTGCAAATGGAAACCCTTCAGGCCTCGCCAAAGTGACTCAATTTTCGCAAATGCAAAAGATCCCCCCAGCTGCTTAGGTTCGCAAATGCGAATAGAACCTCACAAATGCGATGATCGCACTTGCAACCAAAACATCGCAATTGCGATCATACCAGTACCAGCAAATCCTATTCCTTAGCAAATCACTCTGGAGCTATCCCGAATCTCACCCGAGCCTCTGGGGCTCCAAACCAAACACCAGCACAAGTCTAAAAATATAACAAGAACTTGATCGAAGCCTCAAATCACATCAAGCAATGCTAAAACAATGAATCGCACTCCAATTCAAGCTTAATGAACATTAAGATTTCAAACTTCTACTTTCGGTGTTTAAACCTATCAAATCACGTCCGATTGACCTCAAATTTTGCATACAAGTCATATTCGACCTTATGGACCTACTCCAACTTTTGGAATCGAAATATGACCCGATATCAAAAAGTTAACTCTCGGTCAAGTTTCCTAAAAACCTTCAAATTTCTATCTTTAGCTAAATGACTCCAAAATGACCCACGGACCTCCGAATTCAATTCTAATCACGCTCCAAACACTAGAATCACCATATGGAGCTATTCCTAGACTCATAATTCCAAGCAGGCATCAATAACACTGAAATGCACTTCAACCCAAACTTATGAGATTCTTCCAAAAATGCTAACTTCCACAATAGGTGCCGAAACGTTCTCGGATCTTCCAAAATCCGATCCGGACATACGCCCAAGTTTGAAATCATCATACGAGTCTGCTGGAATCTTCAAATCCCAATTCTGAGGTCATTTACTCAAAATTCCAAGCTTAGTCAATTCTTTTAGCTTAAGGCTTCCGAAATGAGAATTCTCTCTCCAAATCTACTCCCAACTTCCTGGAATTCAATTTTGACCATGCGTACAAGTCATAATACCTTAAGTGAAGCTACTCAAGGCTCCAAACTGCTGAACAACCTGTTAGAGCTCAAAACGACCGGTCGGGTTGTTACATTCACTCCCACTTAAACATACATCCGTCCTCGAATGTGCTGAGAACTGCACGGAGCTGTCCAAATCACTGTTTAACAGCTTGAGCACCTACCCGTGCTACCATAGCTCAGTTGAGCACATTAACTCGATCAAATCTGAAGATATTCTCTTTTCTTTAAATGAATAAGCTTATCACCCAATTCCATCATCCGAAATTCTCTACTGTAACACCCCGTACATTCGGCTTAGGTATGAATGAGTTAAAGGAGTAGTAAGGTTACGTATTTGACATGTGAAGTCTCATTGGGATGATTATGGGTGAGAAGATTTGTTTCGAAATCAAGATGAAAAGTGAGGGGCATAAGACTTGAAAAAATTGACTAAGTTTGCAGAAGGTCTGTCTTCCAGAAGCGTTTAGTAAAAATGTGTAAGGAATTTTGGACAAATTAAAGTACAAAATTTGTAGGACTTTGAAATAGCTTTCTAACAACATATTGTGAAGCCAAAATGGAGCTCTGTACAAAAAGTTATGCCCATTTTACACAATAGTGCTCAACCACCACGCCCGGACCACGACCGCGGTGGTGAGGCAGTGTTTCAGCGATTTGGGATGCAGTGGCCAACTTGGGAAGTCATTTTTTTAGCCCTATTTTGTCCCCCATAGCCCCAAAACATAAAAACTTGCTCTAGAAAGTAAAGCTCTCAAAAACCTAACTCCTTAAGGGTCCATCCACCACCCAAGGTAAGTTCTAATGGTGATTCTAAGTTAATTTCAATTTTCCAGCATCTTATTAACATGGGTAAACCCTCCATATCATTAGATATTCGATTTGGGGCATCATTGTTGAGAGAAAAAACCCTAGAATTCGAATTCAAGGAGATTGAACTTTAAAAATGTAATGTCTTCACCCTCTAGTTGATACTAGGATTGGTTTAATGATTATAGACCATAGTTCATGAGATTTGAGTTGATGGGTTTGATAGAAAAGTATGAACGGTTATAGGTTTGGTGTGTTGATTGTTGATTATTGGTTAAAGGGATTGTTTACTTATGGGTGATAAAGAACAATGTTGATTATAATTATTTGAGACTTTAGAATTTATCTAGGAGCAGGAGAATGGGTTATTGGGTGTAGAAACACCATTAATAGAGATTATGAAGCTTTATACTCACCAAGCATTCGATAAAATGCTTAAGGGACCAAAATATGAGTATTTATGCTAATATGGAATCCCTTTGACTTGTATTGATATACATTAAAGTTGAAAGGGTTGGTGAATGTTGTATTACACTCAAGAGCAAGAAGTTAAGGTATGTAAGGCTAACTCTCTATGTTTGGTAATGTTAATGATTCTCCCTGCACTACATTTCTTTTACGACGTTACTAATTGCCTCAGAAATATAATTTAGCCTAGTTCCTTGAATAGTTGCAAAACTTCTATTCTCTAGCTTCATAACGCGTTCAGCACTTTCATTTCGAATGTTGTGATCTCAATGCGTATTCAATATAGACTTGGATTTGATGCCCCTGAGTCTTAGTATAGATTACTCAATATGCCATAAACAGTTAAAGTTTCAACATCCATAATCAGTTCAAGAATACATGTCTAAGTCTAGACCCATTCAGTATTCCAGTAATATGTAACTCAATGTGATCCAGCATTATGCAACTCAGTGTGATCTAGTATTCCATTATTATATAAATCAGTGTGATCCAGTATTCCAATATTATGTAACTCAGTGTGATCCAGTATTTTAGTATCATCTAACTCAGTGTGATTCAGTATTTCATTATCATGTATTGCAGTTTGATTCTCAATTCCCGAATGTTGAACACCTGTATTTGGGCCTGAGGCCGCAGTTTATGCTTTATGCATCTTTGGGCCTAAGGCTGCAGTTTATGCTTTATGCATTTTGGACCTGGGATCACAGTTATGTATACGTATACCTGGGCCCGAGGCCACAGTTATGCATATATATATATACACACATATATATATATATATATATATATATATATATATATATATATATATATATATATATATATATATATATATATATATATATATATATATATATATATATATATATATATATATATATATATATATATATATATATATATATATATATATATATATATATATATATATATATATATATATATATATATATATATATATATATATATATATATATATATATATATATATATATATATATATATATATATATATATATATATATATATATATATATATATATATATATATATATATATATATATATATATATATATATATATATATATATATATATATATATATATATATATATATATATATATATATATATATATATATATATATATATATATATATATATATATATATATATATATATATATATATATATATATATATATATATATATATATATATATATATATATATATATATATATATATATATATATATATATATATATATATATATATATATATATATATATATATATATATATATATATATATATATATATATATATATATATATATATATATATATATATATATATATATATATATATATATATATATATATATATATATATATATATATATATATATATATATATATATATATATATATATATATATATATATATATATATATATATATATATATATATATATATATATATATATATATATATATATATATATATATATATATATATATATATATATATATATATATATATATATATATATATATATATATATATATATATATATATATATATATATATATATATATATATATATATATATATATATATATATATATATATATATATATATATATATATATATATATATATATATATATATATATATATATATATATATATATATATATATATATATATATATATATATATATATATATATATATACATATATACATTGGGCCTGAGGCCGCAGTTTATTTATTCAGATAAACAGGTTGTTCATCATTCAGAAGAGGGAGTATTCATATCCTTACTTCCTTTGTTCAGTTCAATTATTAGTGATCAGTTCAGATATCAGTTATCAATTATCAGTTATCAGTTTATTTATCCGTTATCATTTCAGTTTCAACTTAAATAGTTATATTTTCAATTATCTATTCTCAGTTATCAGCTTAGTTTTAGTTTCAACATTTACAATTCTTTCTTTCAGTTGCTTTACATACCAGTGTAATTCAAATGTACTGATGTCCCTTTTGCTCCGAGCTTGCATCTCATGATTCAGGTAATGATTAACAGGTTGATGATTTAGAGCGCTAGGATTCTTGTACCAGCTATTTGGTGATCCCAGTTCTTTCGGAGCATTATCATTACTACAGTCTTCAGTATTTTCAGACAATTAGTGTTTTTAGTACAAATTAGTGGTTTCATAAACTAGAATAACAGTTAGATAGAGTCAAAGGCTTTTCATATTAAGCTATATTGGATACAAATATGTTTCAGAATTGTATTAGTATTTTCACATTTTTATTTATATCATCTAGACTTTCAGTATATCAGTATGTGTTAGTTTATCTTCCGCATTCAGTATGTTATGATACCAAATGTTGATTCAGCTAGCCAGTTGGTTCGCTCGGTCACATTTAGTCAGGCACCGAGTGTCGTGTTACGTCCAGGCCCAGGTTCAGGGCGTGACAAAGCTTGGTATCAGAGCACTAGGTACAAGTGTCCTAGGGAGTCTATGAAGCCATGTCTAGTGGAGTTTCCTTTATATGTGAGTGTCGACCATTCATATAAACGTTTAACTACCAAGACATTCATGATTGTCTCACTTCTTTCTACTCTAGATCATGCCACGAAGCTTAGAGAAATATTTAACCTTCTTTTCTTATCAAATTCCAAACGTATTGGATGCCCAAACAACGCGCAAGAGAAACCTAAAGTACTAGAGAGGATAATTGCCCATTGGGGTATAATTATGGAGCACAACTTGGTAAATATGAGACTTGAGAGGATGTTAAATGTGGTATGCAATGGATAGTAGTATAGATTAGAGCATAACCTTATCAGAAAGTACAAAAGCAGTTATCATGTCGTATGCTTATCAGTATACCTTAGTTACTAGTTATCCAGTCTATCAGTTAGCAAGTTTGTGGTTATTCACTACTCTAGTATTCAGTTATATGTTTACCACTAATAAAATTTTTAGTGTAACAAACTTTCTGGTGACTTGTGAGTGTATAGTGATGCATATGGGTTCTCAAAGAAAATATGAATAACTTTGATTATAGAGAAACCTTCGCTTATTTTAGGTCAGGATTAAGACTGAAGACTCGCCGAATGGTACATGAAGTGATTTATCTGGTGATAGTATACTTTGAAAGATAAGTTTGTGCATGGTAGTGTATTCGTATGTGTTTTAACTCCTAGAACAGCTTCATTTAATTATTGGAAATGGAGCCACAAGTTGGATGATGATAGTTCATATGTCAGACCCTAACATTGGTCACTATAGTTTGGACAGAAAAGATTCTAAGGGTAAAATACCTAGTAGTCAAAAATGATTGTTATTATTATAGATGTATTTTTCGTAGAACTCATGCAAATGGCTAGAAGATATGATGTATTCAATGAGAACCAATAGCAGCCAATAGTGAATTTCAGGGAATGATTTTAAGTTGTTTAGATTTATACAAATCAGAACTAGAAATATCACATTAGTAAGTTACTATAAGAAGTGGCTATTATTGTGAGATAAAAGATATGACAGTTCCCCTTCAAATGATGTGAAAATTTTTAGTAAGTCTAGTTGGAGATCTGAAACTCAAATAGTAGCATGGGATATGAAAAAGAAAATCAGTTCGGCAATGAGGGAAATTTGTATAATTAACACACGAATTATATCTGGCATGTGTAAGAAAAACAAAGTGAGTAGAATAATCACCGAGTTTAGTTATTGATGATAAAGTGATCACAGAAAGCTATAAAAAATCATGCCCAGTTATGTAACACGAGGATAGTCCATTGCACGAGACTCTAGTCTTCGGAGTACTAGTTAAAGACTTAGCTCACAATAATGATATAAGTGTTTTCAGGAAGTTCTTAAGAAGATAATCAAGTGTGGGAAGTATCACTCATGATTGAGGTAGATAAGACAACTCTGGTGAAAGAATTTCACCTCTTAGACTAGCTAGGAGTTGTATTTGCGTACTCCAAAGATAGTAGAGTTGTTGTCTAGAAAAGGACTTGTTCCCCCTTAGTAGCCGTTGAAAAGGAGAAAGAATTTGGTGATCCCTACATGTTGAAGTTGAAAGAGGAGATTCACAAGTATAAGACGATGGCTTTTGAATAGGGGGGGATGATGTTACTTTGAGGTACCACGACAAATTGTGTGTTCCAGACATAGATGGATTTAAAGAGGGAAGATCATGTTAGAAACCCATAATTCTAGGTATTCTTTCTATCCAGGTTCCCAAATATGTATCATGGTCTTAAGGAGGTTTATTGGTGGACCAACATGAGAAAGAACGTCAAAGGCCTTGTGGCCAAATTGTTCGAAATGTTAGCAAGTGAAAGTCGAGCAGCAGAAAGCCTAATATTTTATCACATAATACACATCCTTTAGTGGAGGTGGTAAATATGGACCTTATAATAGGATTATCTTGCTCATTTTGAAAGCATGATTTTTATGGGTGAAGGTGTAGACTGCCAATTAGTTGGTTCGAAGTTGGCAAAGCGGAGTTATTGCGACCAAATTTGGTCTATCAGACTATGGACAAAGTTAAGTCGATTCAAAAGCGTTTGAAGATGACCTAGAGCCACCAAAAGTCCTATTCAAGGGTATAGCATAGAGACCTAGAGTTTCAAGTTGATGATTGGGTGTTTTTGAAACTTTAGCCTATGAAAGGCGTTATGAGATTTGGGAAGAAGGAGAAGCATAGTCCCTGCTATATTGGGCCATATAGAATCTAGAGAAGGATTGGTCAATTAGCTTATGAGTTAGAGTTTCCACCAAAATTAGTGGTGGTACATCCAGTATTTCACGTGTCATGTTATAATATTCAAGTTTCCAGCACTCAGATACTCATGCCAGTTTAGTACTCAAATACTCATGTCAGTTCAATAATCAAATAATCATGCTAGTTCAATACTCAAATACTCATGTCAGTTCAGTAGTCAGATACTCATGCCAGTTCAGTAGTCAGATACTCATGTCAGTTCAATACTTAGATATTTAAGTCGGTTCAATACTTAGCTACTCATGTCAGTCCAATACTTATATATTCATGCCAGCTTAGTACTTTGATATTGATGTCAGTTCAATTCTAAAATATCCGTGCCAGTTCAATATTCGAATATCCATGTTAGTTCTATATTCATGTATCCATGGCAGACCAATATTCAGTCAATGCAGAAATCATTAAGTTCAGCATATTAACAATTCAGTAATCATGTATTCATTCGGTTTAGTATGCAAGTGTTAATAAAAGTTTATGTTTGCACCAGACTCGTTTGAGGTCCGGAGTTAGCAGAAGTTACAGTCAAGGCAATCATTCGAGTACGAATGATCCCAAGGGGGAGATAATGTAACATGCCGTACATAAGGCTTAGGTATGAATGGCTTTAAGGAGTAATAAGGTTATATTTTGGACATGTGAAGTCTCATCGGGATGATTATGGGTGAGAATAGTCGTTTCAAAATAAAGATGGAAAGTGAGGTGCATAAGATTTGACAAAATTGATTAAATTTGCAGAAGGTCTATCTTCCAGCAGGTTTTAATGAAAATGTGTAACGATTTTGGGAACACTCGATGCATCAAAGTTGTAGGCCTTTGAAATATCTTTCCAGCAATATTGTGGAGCCAAAACGGAGCTATGTGCAAAACATTATGCCTGTTTTAAAGAACAGTGTGCAACCACCGCGCCCGGACCGCGACCACGATTAGGCCTACTGGGATGCGGTGGCCAACTTGGGAAGTCATTTTTTAGCCTTATTTTGTCCCTCACAGCCCCAAAACATAAAACTTTCTCTAGAAAGTAAAGCTCTCAAAAACCTAACTCCTTAAGGGTCCATCCATCACTCAAGGTAAGTTCTAATGGTGATTCTAAGTTAATTTCAATTTCCCAACATCTTATTAGCATGGTTAAACCCTACATATCATTAGATATTCGATTTGGGGCATCATTGTTGAGAGAAGAAAACCTAGAACTCGAATTCAAGGAGATTGAACTTCAAAAAGGTAATGTCTTCACCCTCTAGTTGATTCTAGCATTGGTTTAATAATAATAGACCCTAGTTCATGAGATTTGAGTTGATGGGTTTGATAGAAAAGTATGAACGGTTATAGGTTTGGTGTGTTTATTGTTGATTATTGGTTTAGGGTATTGTTTACCTTAAGGGTGGCAAAGAACAATGTTGATTATAATCATTTGAGACTTTAGAATTTATCTAGGAGCAAGAGAATGAGCTATTGGGTGTAGAAACACCATTAATAGGGATTATGAAGCTTGATACTCACCAAGCATTTGATAAAATACCTAAGGGGACAAAATATGAGTATTTTTGCTAATATGGAATCAGTTTGACTTGTATTGATATAGACTAAAATTGAAAGGGTTGGTGAATGTTGTATTACACTTTTTTTAACTGTGGTTTCCGGGCATCGCTTTGCGAACCCGACAAGTTGTACCTACTAGGTCCCGCTGTTTCAAGGCGGGTGCACAGTAAGTTCCACGGGGCCCTGGAGATGCGGCCGGTTTGTTATGCCTCCAGTGGCCCTACGGGGGCTCGAATTTGCGACCTGAAGGACTTTGTCCTCAAGCCTTTACTAGCCGAACCACCCCTCAGGGTTTGTATTACACTCAAGAGAAGGAAGTTAAGGTATGTGAGGCTAACTCTCTATGTTTGGGAATGTTAATGATTCTCCATACACTACGTTTCTTTTACAACGTTACTAATTATCTCAGAAACACAGTTTAGCCTGGTTCCTTGAATGGTTGCAGAACTTATATTCTCTAGCATCATAACTCGTTCACCCCTTTCATTTTGAACGTTGTGAGATTAGTGCGTATTTAATATAGACTTGGGTTTGATGCCCCCGAGTCTTAGTATAGATTACTCAGTATGCCATAAATATTGAAGTTGCAGTGTCCATAATCAGTTCAAGAATACATGTCTCAATCTAGTCCCATTCAGTATTCCAGTAATATATAACTCAGTGTGATCCAGTATTCCAATATTATGTAACTCAATGTGATCCAGTATTCCAGTATTATGTAACTCAGTATGATCCAGTATCATGTAACTCAGTGTGATTCAGTATTTCATTATCATGTATTGCAGTTTGATTCACAGTTCCTGAATGTTGAACACCTGTATTTGGCATGAGGCCGCAATTTATGCTTTATGCATCTTTGGGCCTGAAGCCGCAGTTTATGCTTTATGCATTTTGGACCCTGAGGTCACAGTTATGTATACATATATTTGGGCCCGAGGTTGCAGTTGTGCGCGCACACACACACACACACACACACACACACACACACACACACACACACACACACACACACACACACACACACACACACACACACACACACACACACACACACACACACACACACACACACACACACACACACACACACACACACACACACACACACACACACACACACACACACACACACACACACACACACACACACACACACACACACACACACACACACACACACACACACACACACACACACACACACACACACACACACACACACACACACACACACATATATATATATATATATATATATATATAAAGCATGAGGCCATAGTTTATTTATTCAGATAAACAGGTTGTTCATCATTCAGAAGAGGGAGTATTCATATCCTTACTTCCTTTGATTAGTTCAATTATTAGTTATTAGTTCAAATATCAGTTATCAGTAATTATCAATTCTCAGTTATCAGCTTAGTTTCAGTTTCAGTTTCAGTTTCAGCATTTACAATTCTTTCTTTTAGTTGCTTTACATACCAATGCAATTCAAATGCACTGATGTCCCTTTTTGCCCATGGCCTGCATCTCACGATACAGGCAATGATTTTTTATAGGTTGATGATTCAGAGCGCTAGGATTCTTGTACCATCTATTTGGTGATCCCCAGTTCTTTCCTGGCATTATTATTACTACAGTCTTTAGTATTTTTAGATAGTCAGTATTTTTAGTACAAATTAAAGGCTTCATAGACTAGAATAACAGTTAGACAGAGTCACAGGCTTTTCATATTAAGCTATGTTGGCTACAAATATGTTTCAGAATTGTATTAGTATTTCCGTACATTGAATTATATCATCCAGACTTTCAGTATATTAGCATGTGTTAGTTTATGTTTCGCATTCAATATGTTATGATACCACATATTGATTCAGCCAGCCAGTTGGTTCACTCGGTCACATGTAGTCAGGCACCGTGTGTCGTGTTACATCCAGGCTCAGGTTCGGGGCGTGACATCCGCCAGGCCTACTTCCAACATATGAACAACGTATCAATCACTACATGAGATACTAGAACATGACTGCATACCTTTGCTGAATTCTCACCATGCACCACAACATTCACAGGACCATAATAACATTCTCTGATCATAATAACCAACATTCCCCGAATCAGAAGCTCACAACGCACCTCATGATTTATATAAGTATTGTTCCAACTCTCGCAACACCTCCACAATAGAAGACACGTGTAGAAATCCATAACTAACTGCCAAGTCAACAAATCATTGAGGATACACTACTGACAAGAACATTACCTCATTCTGAACCATATAATGATCTTTGTTCTTTAATATACTTCATACAATCCGATTACACTGATCCTAGATCTAATAACCTTGTCTCATCTAGTGCATACTGCTCAAGCAACAAGCTACTCCAAACATGACAAAAATTCTCATATGATGCCACAATGTTCCAATAGGCTACCAACCGGAACGTGATACACAAGAAAGATGAAATTTGGAAGGGACTACTCCACTCACGCAGCTAATATGAACTTTCCTAAGAAAAATGGAAACAAAACACATAGAATACAATATAAGGGACTGTAATCATCATCACACTGTTGCGGTGTGCAAGCTGATCCAAACAACATACCCACAGCAGCGTGCCACCCAATCCACATATAAAATTTACATAAGGAGATACACGTCGAGCTAGTAATTTGAATGAGAAAAGATCATAATCCACGAGACGACTGAAGGAAATTCTACGTGAATTTCCAGCAACAACATATACAGCACAAAGCTAATGATAGAAGAAGATACTATATCACGATCCTAAAAAGAGGAAAAGGTAAGTTCAAGACATGCAGAAATCAAAAAAGGTCTGGTAAAAATATATACGAACCATATACGAGCCCAGCAAGAAAAGAATCATGATCAAAGTAGGAAAATTAAAGTTATGATCATAGATCGACGAATAGATATTCGAGTTCATCATCGAGGTTTGGCAACGATCTAAACACGTGAGAGGTGCGAGACGATGATAGAAACTTGAAGGCAAAATTTGGCGGTTACAATTTTAATGTCAGCACTTCAGAGTTAGTAGCCGTATTAAGAATCATGGATAATAAGGTGCGGTGACCAAAAGAAATGAGATCAAATCCAAATAGACGTAATCCTGACCACTGGTGCGAATTTCACAATGATCATGGTCATAAAACAGAAGATTGTAAATTGCTACAAGGAGAAGTCGACCATCTATTGAAGCAAGGGTATCTTACTGAATTATTTAGTGAAAAGGTAAGCCAGCATACATGAAGAACAGGCAAGATCCCCCTAAACCTGCTTCTCCAAAAAGGACCATTAATGTTATAACCGGGGGCGAGGAAATCAATGGCATAACATAAACGGCGGCCAATAAAGTTTCTAAAGTTACAATTACCCATGGGGATCGGGTCCGACACATTTTGGAGGAAAAAAGTATTACATTTGATGATGCAGATGCGGACAGTGTGTTAACTCCACACAACGATGCACTAGTAATCTCTCTACTTGTACATGATACTAATGTAAAACGAGTTTTGATTGATTCAGGTAGTTCCATGAACATTATTTTGCTAAGAGTACTAAGCGAGATGCAAGCTGAAGATAAGCTAGTAACTAAGGCACATACTTTGTCTGGCTTCGACAATTCAAGCGTTGTAACAAAAGGGGAGGTAACACTTACAACATTGCAAAAGGGGTGGTCAAAGATATAAAGTTTCCGGTGGTAGAGATAGAACTATCTTACAATATGATTCTCAGGAGACCGTGGATCCACGAGATGGATGATGTTCCATCTACCTTGAATCAAGTTATTAAATTCCTATCACCATAGGGAATACGACAAATTTTTGGAGATCAACAGGCTTCTAGGAGCATCAATTCTGTAGCAGATTCAAGAATAAAAAATGAAGAAAAGTAGCAATTACAGAATCCAGTTGAGGATACCACATCACAAAACTCAACTGAACAAGGGCGAACAGATATGGACTCAAGGCCCGATTCCATTCAAGAGTCAGAAGAAAATGAAAATATCAAAACAACAATTAATGAACTGGAGACTGTAGAGTTATTTGCACAATGGCCTAAAATGAAAGTCTACATTGGGGCCAACCCAAGCCACGACATGAAAGGTAAGTTGATTGAATTTTTAAAAACTAACGTGGATTGTTTTTCCTGGTCCCATTCTGATATGACAAGAATACCCTTGGAAGTGATGACTCACAAGTTAAATGAAGACCCATCGTATCCACCTATCAAACAAAAGAAGAGAAAGCATGGGACTTTAAAAAATCAGGTCATTCAAGAGAGGTTCAAAAACTATTAAAAATTGGGTCTATCTGTGAGGTAAAGTATTCTAATTGGTTAGCCAATACTATAGTAGTATCGAAAAAGAATGGAAAATGGCGAGTTTGTATCGATTACACCGATCTTAACAAAGCTTCTCCTAAAGATTCTTTTCTATTACTATATATAGATCAATTGATTCATGCTACTGCAGGACATGAATTTTTAAGCTTTTTAGATGTGTATTCAGGGTACAATCAGATCAAAATGGATCCCCTATAACAGACAGGGGGACTTACTTTTATAAAGTAATGCCCTTTGGTCTCAAAAACACCGGTGCCACGTATCAAAGATTAGTGACCAAAATGTTCCAAGAACATTTAGGAAAAACTATGGAAGTCTACATAGATGATAAGCTTGTCAAATCTTAACAATTAGGAGATAATATATCACACTTGTTTGATACATTTCAGATCTTACGAAAATTCAGTATGAAGCTAAATCCCAACAAATGTGCATTCGGCGTTTCATCGGGTAAGTTTTTAGGTTTTCTTGTGTCTAACCGTGGTATTGAAGTAAATCCCTCGCAAATTAAAGCCATTGATAAATTCCTGACATGCTTACAAAAAAGAAAGAGGTGCAGAGACTAACGAGAAGAATTGCAGCCTTGGGGAGATTTATTTCCAGGTCATCAAAAAAATGTTTTAAATTCTTTTCGGCTCTTAAAAAGCAAGACCAGTTCGAATGGTCTTAAGAGTGTCAACAAGTCCTCAAAACCTGAAGGCATACCTGTCAAATCCACTGTTACTCGCAAAATCGAAGGTCGGGGAAAGGTTACTTATTTATTTAGCCATTTCAGAAGTAGCAATGAGTGTTGTTTTAGTTCGTGAAGACCAAGGTAAAGAATCTCTAATTTATTATGTTATCAAATCATTATTAAATGAGGAGATGCGATATCCTCAATTAGAAAAGCTTGCATTAACACTAATCATGGCATCTAAAAAACTAAGGCCTTATTTTTAATGTCACCCTATTTTCGTAGTAACTGCTTATCCATTGCGTAATATATTACACAAACATGAATTATCAGGTAGGTTAGATACTGGAGCATTTAAATAGGTACGGGAAAAAGAAGTTAGAGATTTCATTTGGCGAATTATCATATGTCGATTCGGTGTACCAAAGGAAATCATATGTGATAATGGCCCGCAATTTATAGGCACATAAATCACATAATTTTTTCATGGTTGGCAGATTAAAAGGATTACCTCAAAAACTTATTATCTGGTGAGTAATGGACAAGCTGACTCGACAAATAAAGCCATAATAAACAAGTTGAAGAAACGATTGGAAGAAACCAGAGGTAATTGGCCAGAATTGCTATCTAGTGTTTTATGGGCATATCGCACAACAGCAAAAACAAGCATGGGTGAAACACCATTTTCACTGGTGTACGGAGCTGAAGCATTGATCCCAGTGGAGATAGGGAAACCTAGCACGAGATATACACAAGCGACTGAGGAATCCAATGAAGAAGAAATGCGACTAAACTTTGATGTACTTAAAGGAAAAGGGGAAGCTTCATTAATAAGGATGGCAACACAAAAACAAGTCATGGAACGATATTATAATCGTAAAGCTCACCTAAGATACTTCAAGATTGGGGACTTCATACTCAAAAAGTTCTTTCAATCCACAAGAGCGGCTAATGCGGGAAAATTAAGTCCAACTTGGGAAGGACTTTACAAGATTCACGGCATAGCAGGAAAAAGAGCATACGAGCTGGAAACATTGGATGGCAAAATACTACCTTCACATTGGAATACCGTTCACCTGAAGAGATACTATTTCTAAGGAGTGCCCACGGTCAGGTATCCTCATTTTAAAATTTTATTTTTGAACTGTTAAGATCTTACTAATGATTTTAGATGATAGGCAAAAAGCTAACCCGCAATGAATGATGAATCACGACCTGCAAGGCATGTGAAATAGATTAAATTCTCGGTCTAGGGTTACAACTATTCTGATAGAAATCGCGACGGGTTAAGCAGTCTTCATCTATAATCATACCTCCGAGTCCCGTGTGTTTTATTCCTTTTCAGGAAAAGGACCAAATAAGAGGAGTAATCAAGTTCTCGAAACTTCATACTTCAAAGCTCAAACACTTGGGGGACTATATAATATACATAGACATATGTATAAAGAAGGAAAAGAAGATTGGGAAATAATCAAAGTTCAAGCCTGAAAACTTTACTCATTGAATGAGTCAAGTGGAGAGCAAAGTTACGAGCCAAAGCCAAAGAAAATGTTATCATAGTTAGGTTAAAGGCAATATACTGAAACGGGTTATAAATTAAAAAAAACCTTGTATTTTCATTTTTGAAATCTATTATAAAGAAAACAGCTATGAAAAAGTTATAGAAGATATTTAAATACATGTAAGGTGTTATTTAAAACTTTACGAAGTTCAAATAAAATCTTGTCAAAGTTATTTCAAGAAACATGTATATTCCTATTTCTTTTGTCGTACATTTACACCAATATGAAGTTGAGATCTTCTTCATTAAGTGCTCGGAGAAAGATGTTTCAAGGAGATTCTTGTCTTTATCAGCTTGACTTGAGCATGCCCTCTCGACTGCTAATGCTGAGCTTAAAACCTTCAGTTGCTGCTCCAAGGTACGTTTACTTTCTTCCAACACATCCATTTAAAATGGGAGACTTTTGTATTGCTCCCTCTAGTTGTCTGCTTCAACTTGATAGTCGTGCATTAACTGCTATGTATGGGTAACCCTCTTCATCATCTCTATGCCAACTAGATTCATCTAAACAAAAAAAAGGGGGTCAAAACCTTGAATAAAAGAGAATGATGTAAAGTTTGAAAAAAGAATACCTTTAGAGAAGATTGCACTATGTCATTCATCAAAGTCAAAGAGTTATGGCTCTCAAGCTTGGCTCACTCAACTGGACCAATCAAAGGTTTCAACCACACATCAGCCGACCTGATTTCCTCAAAAGGTTACCATCGGTAGGAACCTCGATGGTAACTTGCCTCATAGCTTCACCTCTTCTTGAGAACCCATCTCAGTTGTAGGGGGAACTGTAGAAGCAGTCAAATTAGATTGGGGAGGAACAGCGGCAGAAGCATTCACGACTGTCAAAGAAGGTATCACAGGAGCAAACATGGGAAATGAGGCAAAAGGCGCTTCATCTGAAACTGGGTCAACACTTTTATTATCAAAGCCGCGAGCAAAAAGCTTAGTGATGTCATCACGAGTAGCAGCGGGAGTCTCATAACGATTAGTCGCAGCAGTATCATTATCAGAAATTACCAAGGCAATTTCCATAGGCTCAGCAAGAGGAACGGAACGAGGAGGAGATGCTTCATCATCTGAAATGATACATCTTCTAGCTCGTGGCCTCCTAACCAAAGAGTCCTTATCTCGCTCTTCTTCTTCTTCAGAGTCTTGTCCAGTGGTATCTTTCCTTTTCGATGAAGAACCTAAGATTATCTCTTGTGCCCTTTCCAAAGAAATTTTGGAAGCTACGGCAGCTTCAGCACTTTCGGCCTCGAATGGGAAATCCTAACAAAAAGAAGGATTAAAATGATTTTTGAGAAGGGAAGTGAATAAATTTACAAAGGATAAAAAAACTCTTACCGTGGGTTTTCACTTTCCAACCAAACCGATGAGAAAGGGTTTTCTAAGATCTACCTTCCATCGGAGCAGTGTATAACAACTTTTCTACCCAACTATGGGAATTGGGAATCTCATCAACAATTCCCATAGTTGCTAAAAAAAGAAAAAGGAGAAAAGTTAAAATGACTACCATCAAAAGTAAAAAAAAAAAAGAGGCGAGGAAAAGTTATAAAAGAAAACTCACGTGCAAAATTCTATTTCTCAGCAAATGAAATATTTTCTTCACCCACTAAACCAACAGTGGGGGCAGCAACAAACTGGACGTACCAGCTACTGTCCTTATCATCTTCTGGGCTAACCAAAACTCTTTTGCTTATCGCAGCTAAAGTAAAAATTCCTTAACGGAAAAGTTTGGGAGAATAAAGCTAAATTAAATTGGAGAAAGTAAAAGGCACACCAGCCCTGTTGGCCAAATGCCTCAAACAAGTAACAGCCCTCCATACAATAGGGCCAATTTGTCCTAAACAGACATTGAAAAAGCTACAGAATTCGATGATTACAGGATCAATAGAAGTCTTGCAATTCAAGGTGAAAGCATGTGTATATACAAAGGAAAATCCAGTCAAACAAGAAGTGATTCTTGGGTTTGTGTTGGGGATAATAATGGGGAAATCGTGGCTTCAGTGAGAGTCTCTACGAACTACAAAAATTAAACTTTCAGTAATCTGAGTCGGATAAATGTCAACACGTTCTAATGAAGACATAGAAGAAACTTGATTTCTAATGGATTCTCTATCATTATAAAAAGATAGTTCAGCGGGAACAATCTCATCTACGGTAGGTTCATGAAGAGGCTCAGTGGTTTTACCTCTAGATGAAGACCTTTGAGAAAGGAAGCCTCTGCTTCTAGAAGGTGGAGTGGAACTGGTCGAAGGTAGAGAAGGGCCTCGTGAAGATGAAGACCCTAAATTACGAAGTCTACCCCCTTTCCTGCTTCTAATAGGAGCAAGAGGAAGTTTATCGACGATGGGGACTCTCCTAGGGTTAGGGTTTGACGAAGACATAATTGTACGAGGAAGAAGGAAACAAGAATTGAATATTCTAAGAACTTTTTGTGAGAAAGACAAAAGTAAAAATTATATTTATACTTAGAAGCAACCGTCGAAGGAAAATATACAATGATGGAAACATCATGATGAGAACTGTCGTTTCATAATTGGTGAAGCCGTAAAAAAGCCTTAAAAGACGCTGAAAAGTCACAGAACTAATCAGAAGATGCCACGTGTTACGAAAATTAAATAGAAGTAATAAATGAAGCGTCAGTTCTAGAGGAGAATTATTGGCGGCAAATATTCCCGCTTTAATAAAATTCACTTCCCAAATATTCATTGATGAATAATGGCAAGTGGGGAGACTATCTGTATTGAGAAAAATTGAGTTCATATATAGAATTGATTGAAAATGACATGTCACACCTCGTAGAATGGTCAAAGAATGACAATCAGCAAAGAATAGTTAAAAAGGTATGAGTTACAACAGACATGAGCAGAAATTCAAGAGACTCGATGCTCGGACCTCTTTATGATCGAAAGTCAAGATAAGATAATGAACCTGATAGCAAAAGAGGGAAGGATACAGTAATTAATAGGCATTAATTACAGAAAATGTTAGTGAATCTGTATTGAATTACAATGATTACCAATTATAACGTGGCATTAAATGCCATTAATTGTCTATAATAGCCTTATTATGACAGAAGCAAAATGGATCACCTAGAAATAGTTATAAAAGGCGAAGATTGATCATTTGTAAGGACACAAAATACTATTGGAATACACTGATTTAATTTGCATTCAGTTATTATTTCTCAATTACTTTTATTTCTATTTGATTATTAGTAACTCAAGTTCTCCTAAAATAAGCTTTGACCGAAGTCCCAATTTTTGGTTAAACACTAGTTCTGTTTACTAGACTGTGAAACATTAATTGTTTGGCAGTATTGTTATTATAAGACTCCATTTATTTAAAAATGAATCACCATTTCCAAACGAGGGTCAAATTAGTTACAATTTTCAATCTCATGTGGAATCTTTTTATTTATTTTAAAAAATAAAATATACATGCACATTGCATCTGTAGCTATAGCCATTTACTGAGATTTACAGTGAGCAGAGACGGATGCAGCGTAGGAGTGCCGGCCTGCCCGATTCAACTGAAATTTGTATTTTTAACGCAAAATATAAATTTGTGTGTAAAAATCAATCAAAACTATAATAATTAATAGATATGAACCTATAACTTTTATAATATAATGGGTTGAATAATTTCTAAGAATTTTGAAGATTGAACCATAGTGTTCGAATCCTAAATCCGCCTCATATGGTGAGTACTCAGATTGTATTTATGTAATGTTAATTTAAATTTCCATGAAAAAAAAAGTTAATTTAAATTTCAACTTACAAGAAATGCCTCAAATAATGATTTAGTCTAGTAAACTGTCACATAAATGCTAGAGCTGAATCCATTGGATTATTTGTTTGAGATAATACGTGGAGAAGTGGACGACAACGATAATATTCTTGCATGACGAGTACGTGGTGCATGGGTAGTTGATGGTTTGGAAGTGCTAGCTATAAGAGGACAAAATCAATTAAATGAAGGAGAGGGCAGTCTAGGTATTAATTTTACGGTATTTTCGATTGAATCTAACATAGTCTGAAAATAAAGAATGATGATGTTGATTTAATATAATCTGAACGGTCCATGCCACAGACATATATTACTCGCTCCGTATCAAATGATATGTGTTATTTTTTCCTTTTTTATCCTTATTATTAATTGTTCTTAAAAATTACAAATACATCAATTATGAGTTAATATTATGGAAAAGGGCCAAATATACCCATATACTATCAGAAAAAATTTAGATATATCCCTAGTTATACTCTGAATCCAAATATACCCATGTTGTTATACTATTGGTTCAAATACTCCTTTTCGTTAAGTTTGTCCAAGGTACATTCAATCCTACATGATACTGACATTTGATAAGATGAGATAGATGTCACATGGCTTGCCACCTCAGTACCCCTGACCCATTTTACCCCTCATTCCTATTTTTTTCACCACTAAAATTTTCTTCCCCTCCACCACTCTTGGCACCATTTCCGCTACCATGAAAAATATTGTATTTCAAATTTTAATCTTTTATATATGGATTAGGAGCTTTGAGCTGGTATTCCATGTGGCATCCACCTCATCAAATATCAGTTCCACAAAGGATTGGATGTCCATCTAGGACAAACTTAACAGAAAAAGGGTATATTTAAACCAATAGTATTACGGCATGGGCATATTTTGACTCAAAGTATAACAAAGGGTATATTTAAACCTTTTATCATAGTACATGGAAATATTTGGCCATTTGCTCTAAATATTGTTGTTAAAATACCAAAAGACATAAATAAGGATAAAATAGTCAACAATACCTCTTAATGTTGAAGATTGAAGGTGCAAATTATAAAGCTAAGGACGAAATTGTAGTTTAGCAAACTTATAACAGAAATTAGGAAAGATAATTACTAATTAACTACCTTGTGTTAGTTATGAGAATATCTGATCAGCTCTTATCTATATATGTATATATGAATGATCAATTCATTTTAAAATTCAATATACTTTTATAATTCCTCTCTCAAAATCATCTCATCCTCTCTTCTCTCTCGACTTCATATCTACCTCTAATTCCTTTCTTCTTCTGTATTTGTTGTTGAGCTTCTTAGCTCATATAGTATATCATGAATCAGTTCATGGTTTCAGAGCCCCAAGCCATAGAGCTTGAAGATCGAATCAATTCTACACAAACTTCTGAAAAAATTCATTCAGTTCAAAGAAACAAGGATGAGTATCAATGGAGATCAAGAAGGTATCACACATGTTGTTTCATCTGGTGGAGGAAGCAGTCAAGCTTCTCCTAGAATCGACTGCACTCATCCCTTATTTCTATATCCATTAGATGTGAGTGGTATTCAGATTATCACGTTCCAACTCACAGGTATCAAAAACTACTCTATCTTGTTTCGATCAATGAGACTTTCTCTATTAAGAAGAAACAAACTAAGGCTTGTTGATGGTTTATGTAAAAAAGAAGATTTTCCTGAGGCTATGGGGAACCACAGGGAAATGTTTAATGCTATAGTTCTTTCATGGATAATGAGTTCAGTAGCAAAAGGTTTTTTAGACGGTATATGTATGCTACTAGCGCACAAACTATTTGGGAAGAATTACATGAAAGATTTAACAAAACCTTCAATGTTAATAAAGAAATTGCTACTTTAACTCAAGAAACTTGTCTAACTATTTTTCAAAACCAAAAGATCTATAGGAAGAATTTGAGGCATTAGTTCCTGCCCCCAGTTGCGAGTGTGAGAATCCAAAGATTTTAGACTACATTTGCAAAAGCTGAAGCCGTTCAATTTTTAATGAGTCTTAATGATTCATATGCCCAAGCTAGAAGCCAAATCTTGCTCATGAGTCCAATGACTTCTGTAAACCAAGCTTACTTTATGGTTTTAAATGATGAAAGCCAAAAGTCAGTCAATAATGTGATTGGTATCCTAGGTGCCAATCCTTAGTTTCCAGGAAACTATGAGGCCACTATGTTTACCAGAAATGGCGATGGTAATGAGAACTATAAGTTCAAGAAGAACTACAACTTAGAATGTGATGTGTGCACACTCAGGGGTCATACTAAAGAAACCTTCCGTAAAGTAGTAGGATGTCCTCCTAACTTCAAGAAAAGGAAGTTTGGTCAATCAACTGATTATAATGTGCATATGGATAGTTGCACATCTCAGACAAATCAAAGTGGTGATTACAGTGAGTTTACACAATCCACCTTTCCACCAACCAAATCAAGAGTGAGTCACTCTGAGGTGCAGCACAATGGAAAGAATATCAATATTGTTCCAACTTTATTCACGAAATAATAGTATAATCAACTTCTTTAAATGATTAACAAAGATGAAACAACTTCAACCTACTCAGGTAATATAGCAGGTAGCATAATGATTTTATTGCTACCAAGAGTCTTCACGAATGGATCATTGACACAGGTGCAACCAATCACATGGTGTCAAGTTTGAGCTATTTAGATAATAATATTGTGATCAAGCCAGAAATACCTAAAAGGTGTTTCTACCTAATGGTGATGCTTCTCTAGTTGCAAATGTGGGAACAAGTAATCTTTTTAACAAAGATACTATCAGAAATGTATTTCATCTACCACAGTTTAAGTATAACCTCTTATCTGTATCAAAACTGACTAAAGAGCTAAACTGGATGGTTGTTTTCTTTCCTGATTTTTGTGTTTTTCAGCATCTCTTGAGTGGGAAGGTGAAAGGAGTTGGTAGAGAAAAGGATGGTCTATATCTGTTTGTGACTAATACACAAAAAGACAATAAAAGTGCAGGTTTAACAGTTCAAGCTACAAGCTGCAGAGTTAATAATAAAGAAGCTGATATACAATTATGGCATAGTCGACTAGGACATGTTTCTATCTATGTAATGAAAAAAATTCTACTTGTTTCTCAAAATGTTATAGCTGATAGATTAGCTAATTGCAAAGTGAGTCCTTGTCAAAACAAACTAGGCTTCCATTTCCTACCAGCAGTATTAGAACAACCAATTGTTTTGACATAGTTCATATAGATGTATGGGGACTCTAGAAGTTCCCTACCTTTGATGGATATAAATACATTTTGACTATAGTAGATGATTATTCAAGAATGACTTGACTCAATCTATTTTTCTTAAAGTCTAATGTGTGTGTTCTCATTTAGGAGTTTGTTCAGCTTATTAAAACGCAATTTGATATAAAAATTAAGGTTATCATAACAGATAATGGTACAAAATTTGTCAACTCTGTCTGTAGTGAATTTTTCAGAGAACTTGGGATCATTCATCAAAATCATGTGTCTATACCCCCACAACAGAATAGGGCCGTAGAAAGAAAGCATAGACACATTTTGAAAATGACTAGAGCCATCAAGTTTTAAGGCTCCACACCTATTAGATTATGGGGTATGTGTGTGGTTGCAGTTATTCATATAATAAATAGAATGCCTAGCTCAATACTATAACACGTCTCCATTTAAGAAGTTGTACAAGAGAAAACCATCAGTTCAACCCCTGAGAGTTATAGGGTGCCTATGTTATGCCAAATATATACAAGAAACTGACAAAATGCTGCAAAGAACAAGAGTTGCGGTACATATGGGATATACATACAATCAGAAAGGATATCTATTATATGACATTGAAAGGCAAGAGTTTTTTGTCAATAGAGATGTAATATTCAAAGAGATTATCTTCCCTTTCATTATCAAAACAAACAAATTACAAAATCAGTCTATCTTTACTGACACAACACAAACCAAACATATCTTTATACAGAGCTCCATACCATAAAAGACAATTAATTTTTAAATATTACAGTTCCTAATAGTCATCCAACTGAAGCACAGTAAGTCACTACACAACATGCTGAACAAAGTGTAGAGACAGAAGTTGTTGTAATAGATTCATCTACACTAGTACATTTTGCACTTCATGAAGAATCCATACAATTTCACAATCAAGACGATCAAGTGGAGAAAATCCCTCAGAATCCTCTAGAATCATAGGTCAATCAAAGAAAATCAGGATGAGAAAGACAACTACTTATATGGATGAAAAGCTATGTGCCACTTAACATTCACAAAGATACTCCATATGCCTTATTCAACTACATAACCTATGATACACTAGATCCACTGCATCAAGCTTACATTGCCAAGGTTTCAACTGTTATAGAACCAAAGAACTACTCAGAAGCCTTAAAAGATCCAAGGTGGGTGAATGCTATAAAAGATGAGATTGAAGCCTTACAGAAAAATTATATATGAGAGATTACTTCCCTACCAGCTGCCAAAACAGCTATAGGGTTTAAGTAGATCTATAAAATAAAATACAAGTCTACAGGAGAAATTGAAAGGTTCAAGGCAAGACTAGTTTCCAAAGTATATAGTCAACAAGAGGGGATAGATTATCATGAATCATTTTCTCCAGTTGTAAAGATGAAGACAGTCCGGATAATCCTAATACCTGTTGCACAGAAGAAATGGTTCATTCACCAGATGGATGTATATAATGCATTTTTTCAAGAGGATCTTAATGATGAGATATATATGGAATTACCACAGGGATTTAGGACTCAGTGGGAAAATAAATCAGTATGTAAACTTCTTAAATTCCTATATGGATTAAAGCATCCCCCGGATAAATGGAATGCAAAATTGTTTGAAGCACTGCTAAAAAAAGGAGTTCAAACAAAGTATGATTACAATCTCGACTTGAAACACACTCAGCAAGATTCAGTTCTAGTATTAGTATATGTCGATGATATGCTCATCACTGGAGATATTCTAACTTTGATTCAAGACACAAAGGATAGACTTGTACAAGTCTTAAAGATGAATGATTTAGGTGAATTAAATTTCTTCTTAGGTATTGAGTGTGTAAGAACAACTCAAGGTATACTAATGCATCAGAGAAAATACACCTTTGAACTTATTTTTTAGGCAGGATTAAGTGCTGGTAAACCAGCATTTTCACCTATGGACATCAATGTCAAAATGACCACTAAAGAATATGATGATCATCTAGCAAGAACAGGAATCAACACAGCTACTGATCAAAATTTTTACCAGAGATTGATTGGAAAATTACTATATTTAACTATGTCCAGACCTGATATTTCATACAGTGTTCAAACACTAGTTAGTATTTACACCAGCCAAAGAAATCACCTATGAAAACTTCTCTAAGAATTATCAAATATGTAAATAAAATATTAAAAAAAAAAAAGGAACCAGGAAAGGGTATCTTATTATCAAATGGTAAATCTGAAGAAATAACTGCATAGTGTGATGCAGATTGGGCAGCTTGTGCTCATTCAAGAAAATCAGTAGCAAGATATCTTATTAAATAGGGTGACTCTCTAATCTCATGGAAGTCAAAGAAGCAAACTACTATATCCAGAAGTTTTCCTGAAGCAGAATATAGAAGTATGACATCAACTGTTACAGAACTAGTTTGGATACTAGGACTCATGGAAGAGTTAAAGGCTCAGGTTAAGCTACCAGTTGAGATTTACAGTTATAGCAAATAAGTAATTCAAATTACAGCCAATCCAGTCTACCATGAAAAAATAAAACATATAGAAATAAACTGCCACTTCATAAGAAAATAGTTCAAGGTCTTGTTTCGACTCAATATATTTCTAAAATAAAACAACCTACGGACATTCTAACTAAGGGATTAGACTACCACTTCATAAGAAAATAGTACAAGGTCTTCTTTTGACTCAATATATTTCTATAAGAAAACAGCCTACAGACATTCTAACTAAGGGATTAAACATGTGCAACATGAATACCTTACATCCAAGCTAGTAGTTCTGAATATTTTCACTAAGCCTAGCTTAAGGGGGAATGTTGAAGACTGAAAATGAAAATTACCAAGCTAAGGACTAAACTATAGTTTAGCAAACTTGTAAAAGAAATTAGGAAAGGTAGTTACTAACTACCTTGTGTTAGTTATGAGAATATTTGATCAGCTATATATATATATATATATATATATATATATATATATATATATATATATATATATATATATATATATATATATATATATAAAAAAA
>MU725679.1:113674-140314 GCA_026770625.1 Nicotiana glauca
CTATAAGAAATATACAACCAAGGAAATCAACAACGGGGGAAACCATTACCTTAAAATTTTATTCAAATTGTTTACAATTCAAGCATAGTTAGTTTTCTGCTGTTTATTTATTTTCAATCTTGTCTTCGTGGTGATATTAAACAAATACAACTAAGCCTTAGTTCTCTGTGGGATTCGACTCCGGACTTTTAGACCGGATTATATTTGCAACGACCGCTTATCCTTTTTAGGACTAGAGTTGGGCGTGATCAGCAACAAGACTCAACTCCTATTCCCTCAAGCTAGGATTAAACTAAACACTTACCTCAAAGCCTTGAAATACACTTAATCCTCAACTATCGCTTTACCTCGCGGTTCCACCTCCAATTCTCTCGAATCTAATCACAAATTGCTCAATTACTTTAATAAACACTATATGAATCAATTTGAATGCATAAAAATAAATTTCCCAAGTTTTTCACAAAAATTCCAAAATCGCCCCCAGGCCCACGTGGTCAAAACCCGAGGTTCGAACCAAAACCCTGTTACCCATTCCCCCACAAATTCAAATATGTTATTTGTTTTGAAATCGAACCCCAAATCGAGGTCCAACTCCCTAATTTCTAGAAAACCTTGTTTCTACCCCAATTTCACCCATGAAAATCCTTGATTTTAAGTGGAAAACGTGTTTAATGATGTTAAAGATTGAAATAATTGAGTAAAAATCAACTTACAATTGATTTGGGATGAAGTTTGCTCTTGAAAAATCGCCTATGGTATTTGGGTTTTGAAAGAATGGTGAAAAGTGATGAAAATTCGACTAAGTATAAATTTGCTAGGCCTCGGATGTGGGAATTGCGAACTTGGGTTCACAATTGCGAACCTTGCAAAATCTAGGAAATGCGAGGACTAGTTCGCATTTGCGAACTTTGAAGGAAAGTGGAAAGTTTGCATTTGCGAGAAAAGAGTCGCAATTGCGAAGGCTGGGCTCATGGGCAGGCATCGCATTTGCGATGAATTACTTTGCATTTGCGAAGATTGCTGCCCAGGGAAAGTCTCGCATTTGCGATAAAATGCTCGCAATTGCGAGCTCGCATTTGCGAGTGCTGGCTTCGCAATTGCGAAGCCTGTAGAACTGAAAGATACCAGATTTTTAAAAATGAGAAAATGCAATCCGATGCCAATCCAAAACTCACCCGAGCCCTCGGGGCTCCAAATCAAACATGTACACAACCTCAAAAACATCCTACGAACTTACTCGCGCGATCAAATCGCCAAAATAACATCATATACAACGAATTAAACCTCAAAATTCATAATGCCTTCCAAGTTTTCATAAAACATAAAATTTCCATTTCAAGTCCGTAATACGTCAAACGATGTTCGTTTTCAACCAAATTTTACAAAAAGCGCTTAAACCATATATAAGACTTGTACCGGGTGTCGGAACCAAAATACGAGCCCGATACCACAGTCTTTTAATTAATTTTTATTTCCTTTTTCCTTAATAATTTCAGAAAAATAATTTCACAAAAAAATTCATTCCTCAGGCTCTAGACCTCAGAATTTGACTCCGGGCACATGCCCGAGTCCCATATTTTTCTACGGACCTTCCAAGACCGTCCAATCTCGGGTCCGGATCCATTTACCTAAAAAGTTAAAAAAAGTCAACTTTAATCATATTAATATCAAAATTCATCATTTTTCACACAAAATTCATATTTAAGCCTTCCGGCAACACGCCCGGACTGTGCACGCAAATCGAGATAAGTAAAAATGAGGTTTTCAAGACCTTATAAGCACGGAGTGGATGAGGAAATAGGTGATGACCCTTTGGGTCGTCACAAATTGACTCACGAAGTCACTGAGCGACACATTGAATTTTGTTAGTTGCATCAAAAAATTAGATAGTAGTCCATGTAAATTAATCTTATGTTAACGCTTACTTAAGGAAGGGTTGAATTTTTGGACAATTTAGCAAGACATGATTTGAAGTTGATTTGTACTCCATACTATTTAGGCCCCTTTTTGTTCGATCTTTAGAGCCTCGGCCTGGTTGATTTAATATGGACATTGGTGGATAAAATGATCAATCTCAATCACGAGATTGTGCTGATTGGGCCTATTTATAGCACATGGCACATGGCTGTCGAAGTAGTAAGAACAAAAATGGACAGTTTCCTTCGCAAGATAGGCTTCGTATATGGATCCTTCAATCCTATTCCTCTGTTTAGAAAATCATTTACACTTGCCGATAGTCCTGCACATTGTCATATTATACGTAACGTTAAATAAAATTAAAATAATAAATCAAGGCTTAATCATTACTTCTCGAATGGATACATCCACCTGTATTGAACTGGTCCTCCAAGTCGTGCCTAGTATACAAGGTGCATTGGAAGGTGTTCCATCACATCAAAGAAGCCACATGAAAAAATTCGTCCCTCATTATTATTGATTACAAGAATGTTCCGATTCATTTGAAATATGTTTTCTTCCCTTAACGTGGTAGAACATAAGTCTTTTAAGAATATGCTTATCTCTGTGATGAGTTTTCAGATATTTTCAGGCAAACCACAAAATTGAATAGGGATTAAGGTTTCCATAAATATATGACAGTCATGACTTATCATATGAGTCAACTTCCTTCAATCATATCAGTACATTTTCCCGGGTCAATGCATAACCCTCAAGGCATCTTTAGGTTTGCAACCCACTCGCAAAATTTATGTCTTTGTTCCAAAGTGAATGTGTAGCTGGACTTGGGCTTGAACATCTTACCATTGTTCGTAGACTGTGATCATTGCCAACCCTGCACCACTACAAAGTAGCGAGAGTGGTCAAAGCAGTTTTTACCCGAGAAGATCGGGATCGATTTCCACAGGGAGCTTGAATTGGGAATTGAGTTTCTATCTATGTTAGAGATGCGTAATTGCTCTTAATTGCACTTCTAATCATCATTGGTCTTTTGATTACTTCTAATTTAATGCTAATAAGATGCTAAATTAAGCTAAGAGTGAAACACTTGAAGGTTGTCTAAATGGTAAAAATGGCACTAAGAAAGTGACTTTCTCCTAGGTGGATACTTGACGGGTTCTTGAGTCGAAGTCAAGATTGTCATGTTTGGAATTATGATATAACCAATGTACAATACTTCTCACTCTATACCTCACAGTAGTTTGAGCGATTTTTCCCTAATTGACTTTCTCAATAACAATTGGGTATGATAATTTGTGCAAGCAATCCAGGTTCAAGTCGGGTATTACTATCTGTAGGTTTAACCCTTTAATTGGAGCTATCAATACCTTGAATACTCCCCAATTCCTTGTTAGAATAATTTTCCTAGACTCAAGTTCTCTTTCTCAAGAAGAACCCAAGTCAAATAGGCATAAATTAGTATTTGCAAACACTAATTAAACATTGAAACCATAAATTAGTCCAAATATCAAACACCCATATACATTTAAGCCTTAAAACACAAAACCCATCAAATATCCACACTAGGGTTGAGCCACAACCCTAGCTAATAGGTCGAGCTACTCATGATAATAGAAAAAAACTGATAAATAGATGAAGAAAATCCCATAATATTTAATTATAAACTAATACTTAAAGATTCAATGATAAAAGTACTCTAAAATTACTCAAAATGGTTAAGGAACGTTGTTCACCGGCGCAGATCAGCACCAAAATACAACTGATGACCTAAAAATAGAAAAACAAACTATTTATATTAGGCCAAATTTACTGGACAAAAATACCCCTGTGGGGGTAGTGCGGACCGCACAAAATCGAGTGCGGCTGCAGTGAGGCTTCTTGACTAAAAATTTTGCTCTCGGAACTTGTCCATCGTGGGCCGCACAAAATGCACCGTGCCCGCGGTGGCTTCTGTTGTGGTCCACACAAAATAGGATCGCTGACCACATTGGCATTGAGCTCCAAATCTTCAACTCTCTGAAATTCATCTTTGCAGACCGCACAATATTGAGTGCAGCCCGGTGAGTCCGGTGCGGTACGCACTAAATGCTGCGCGGCCGCAATACTTGATCTTCTAAAAATGCACCTCTCTAAACCTCATCACTGCGGGCCGCACTAAATGGAGTGCGGTCGCAGTGGACCTATTTCACTGTGCATGGACTTGTTCTTGGTACTTGTGCATGTTTCACTCCTTTTTGAGCTGATGTTGACTAATTGTCACCTTCTTGACCAGACCCTGCAAACAAGTACAACATGCAAGCCTTTGGGTCTATTTTGTACACATTTTTAATCAAAACTCAAGTAAGAAGGAGTGTATAATGCATCATATTCCCTAGTTATCAACTCCCCCAAACTTAAGCTTTTGCTTGTCCTCAAGCAAACAAAATAAGACCCACCCTTTAAGATTAAATCCAAGAAAATTCAGCCGACCTAAAGTGACCTCATCTAGCATCAATTGGGACTAACAATTTCCCTCAATTCAAATGAATCATTAGAAACATTCACTCTTTTAAGCACCATGGATTAAGTGCGACACAAGAGCATAAAGAGTTGACTCAACACATTAAAGAAACTCTTTATCTTACTTTGGTCATTGTGGAACCCAAACTCACACATCCTCAACTCTCCATAAGCAAACCTCACCTTTAAGATTGTAGCAATCAGAACGAGGATAATGGAAATACACTTATCTCTCTCAAAGAAAAGTCACAAGTCCGGCTAAGTACCATAAGCTTGACCCTTATGTAAGTCACCACTAATATAAGCTTCACTCAACTCAAGATCATATAGGGCTTTTGTGGAGATATAGTGAAGGCTTTTGGTTAGGGTAGGAAATGTTTGGTCTAAATAAGTTCCATATTCCCTTTAGCACTTTATTTTCTTCATTATGCACACATTCACTTGACTTTTTAAGTCCTTTGCTTCTTTCTAAGGGGTTAGAGTGACACACTGTCACTCTTTCTTGTTCATTTCAAACTTTTTCTCCTTTCTCAACTTTCCACACCTTTCATCTTTTTATTTTTATTGAATCCCTTCATTCTTTTCTACATTGAACATTCTTGTTGTCCTTTTAATTTTCTTTCTTTTTTATTGCCTTTCTTTTACTTTATTTTGTACCTTTTACCACTTTGTTGTATTCCTCGTCTCTCCCCCAAACTTATGTTTTTGCCTTGTTCTAAGGAAAGATTGGGTGCCAAGAGAGGGTATTTTTAGAACAGGTAAAGGCTTGTATCGTGGTATTTTGAAAGAAAAAGGTCTAAGGATCAAAAGGGTTGACTGGGAATATTATCATTGGTAGTCTATGGAAGTGTTCAAGATGTCATTCAGATCAAGGAGAGCCTATAATCACATCTCAAGTCAAAATACACTTAGGATTTTGCCTAGATAAACATTCAGAGCAAGTTCTAGACTAATGGCTCGGGACTTGGACTTGCAATTCAAATTCTCACCACACAAGATATGGGATTGCTAAAGAGACAGAGTCGGGGGCCCAAAACAACCTTACCTTAGATTTGAGCAATACAATGGTCCCAAAAACCCACTTGATGATTATCGGCCAACAGAAGAGTCTCAAGGTCACTACTTTCACCATCCTATACACAACAATTTGTTTTTGACCATAGGATCAAAGGCAAATATGTTAGGCCCAAGTGAAGCTTTTCTTGAGGAACCATTACCAACTAGCTACTAAAAAGCAAAAAAAAAAAGACTCAAACCCTTAAGAAGGTTGTCATGCCATACATCATCGGGAAGAGCCACCCAGTTCACACAAATTTCACCTTTGGAAAGAACTGTGGCATTAAGAAAACCAAAGGCTTATTGCACGTAAAAACTCAAAAAACAAGAAGCTACGAACATAAAATAAGAAGCTATGAAAAGAAAAATGAGGAAAGTAAAATGAATATATAAAAGAGGGGATTTAGTCGAATATACAATAGGGGGAGTGAATATATACAGTAGAATGTAACTTTATATATAGACCAAAAGTAAAAAGTACGAAAAGTGTAATAAAATGAAAAAATTATGTACAAACCAAAGGTAAAAAGAAAGCATAAAGAAAATAATGTAATATATACAGTCATCCAAATATCCCAATAGGGATACCCCCACAAATGAAAGCTGGCATTGTCCCCAATGCCAACTAACCAAAATAAACACAAAATAAGGAAGAGAGGAAAAAGAAACTCCCTATTAGCCCTCTGTCTGCATAGGATTCTGACTCCTCGGTATGCTCGGGAACGTGTGACTGGCTCCCTGTGGTCTTTGTCTCTACTGGGACCTGGGCCTGGACTGAGTCCTAGTCCTATATTGGAATTTGGGGCTGGCTAGAGCAACTTCCCTGCGGGTCCTCCAACTCTATGATAGCACCGTCACTACGGAGAATCACCCTCCTCCTCTTGGGTGGCCTTTATGTCTCCTGCTCGGGCGACGGCTGGGCTGCTGGAGCCGGGTCATGCAATAACATATCCAAAGGCAAGTGATCTACCTTCAACCTATCTACCTTTACCCTTAGCTCCTTCACCGACTCCTTGGACGCACGAGTCTTTCTCAATTTCTTTGCCTCCCTAGCAAGCGCCTTCAATGCCTTTCCTGGAAAATCAATAGCGTCTGTGATCAATTTATGCTTCTCTAGGAGCTTCTTCTGGTTGTCCAAAAGCTCCTTGAGTGTGTCCTCCATGGACCGTGGGACCTACGGTAGAGGAGGTGCTGAATGGGCTGCCACCATAGTAGAAAGTACAGACAACTTGGAAGTGGTTTTCTACATCTAATTGTTAATACTAGCAAGTGTTTGGCCCAAGCGATGGGCAGTCAAGGGATATGCTGTAGAGGAGGGGATATCTGGGGCTGCAGTAGTGGAAAGTCCTGTGGCCATATCTAGTATGGCTGAGGGAAGCAGAGTAGGAGCCACTACTACTACTGGCTCTTCAGACTAGCCAGTTGAAGCAGTGGCTTTGCCATTAGGGTCCTTGGGGTTGTTAGGATCCTTGGTGTTGTACCAGGAGAACGGCGCCTTTGCTTTCAGTTTCATGTCAAACGCTATTTTGTCCACATCTGGATCTTTAAAGTACATGGTCAGGAAATTGGGGAAAGGGTAGGATCTATCATTTTCATTCACCACCCTCGTAATTACCCTCGTAATTAGTGGTGGGGTGTGACACCTCCTTTTTACACACCTACCCCGAAGGATAAATATATAAGGAACTTTTTCCATTTAAAGTGACATTATTCGAAATGGGATTATTTTTTTTTTAGAGTCGCCACTTGGGAAAGGATTGGCTTTTGGTGTCCCAAGTCACCGATTTAATTTAAATCCCAAATCGAGGAAAATTTTGACTTCCAATTGGAGTCTGCAAACCAGAAATTCTATGTAAGGAATTCTGTTGACCCGAGGGAAGGTGTTAGGCACCCCCGGATCCCGTGGTTCTAGCACGGTCGCTTAAATTATTACAAATAGCCAAAATCTAATTTTATACATGTTCCAACCTATAGCGCAATTTTATAATTATTTACCGTTTTTTAATTATTTTTATGAAAGTGAACGTCGTTTAAGAACGTGTTTTCGGATCACGTTATATGAAATGCACCCGGATCCTCGACACATTCTTATTCAACGTTTTGGATTTGGATTTGGGTCGCATGAAATGCACACCCATATTTAAGAAGGTGAGATTATTAAAAACGCACCTAAAGTGACTAACGTCTTTTTAACTTTGTGGGAGGCCGTGAAATTCGCTAAACGGCACGCCCCAAGTTCTAAGTATTTTTAATTAAGCAATTAATGAGGGCCCCGCAATTTATGGTTTTTGTTTAGCGAGGCTCATCTCATTTTTATTATTTAAAGGCCAATCTAAAGAAAACTAAGATTTTCTATTTATTATTTGTCTCTAAAAGGCCAATTAATTCACATTTATAAATTCAAATCTCGAATTCAAGTCCGAATTCAAATAAAAGGGAGGGCCCTTTTAGTTTGAACCCACCACCTAATTCGAAACCCGAATTTATACTTGCGAATTAATATTTAGTATTCCTAATGTAATTTTTAAGGGTTTCGGCTTATAATAAATTTGGGCTTACAATTGGCCCAATTCCTATAATATTTTAACAATCCACCTGCGATTTGGGCTCATTATTGAAGGACCTAAGCCCAGGTGGTATTTTTGCACAAATTTCAACTATGCAGCTGCACACCAATTGTTTGGGCCTGGCGTTGGAGCCCAGAAACAAAGTGACATCGAATTTGATAATTAACAATGCTACAGCCATTTTAAATTGTTTGCTGAAAGCTCTATTTTATTAAACGTGAATCAACAGCAAATTTATGCACCTACTATCAGCTAAATATCTAAACTTAACATATGAAATGCGATTTTTTTGAAATGTGAATCAACAACAAATTTATGCACCTACTATTGTACTGAAACATGATTCTTCATTTTTTTTTGTGACTCAAACATGCTGAAACTCATATTTTAATCTAACATCTACACTACCAGTTAGCTAACATATTTATCTATATGAATTATGATCATTATATTTACCATCTCATTAAGACATGAGGCTCGAACAACCAATTTTATCCTAATTAAATCTAATATCAATAACATGTTGTATTTAGACATGCTGAAATCCAGACAGTCCACAGCAGTTCAACACAGTCTAGATAGTCCTAATTACACAATCACCAGGAATCAAACAGCCTTAAACAGTCTACATAGTCCAATTATACATCAAATGCCAACCTATGAGCTAATATAGTCTACAATTGAGATCAGTTTTAAAGTATAATTACACAGTCCATAGTCCAAAACATCACCCCCTCCTACTTCTTCTCTTTCTTCTTCTACAAGCCCCTCCCTGGATAGTGAAGTTGTAGGTGAGGTGGAATATTCATTGTCACTGCCTGCAGCTGAGCCCTCAGCGACTCATAAGATATGTGCACTGATGCTTGGGCAGTGGGAGAGACCGGAGGTGTATCCTTCAATCTGTTCCTCTCCAACCAGTCAGGAACATACTCTAGCACGGAGTCTGAATCAGATGACTCCCGGGAAGGCTCATATTCACTCCCGAATTTGTCAATTGCTCTATCAGCAGCCTTTATGAGCATTCTGGTGTTTTTGATATTTTTCCAGGCTTGCAGGGTCAATCTTATCATTCCTACTCCCCTACTCCGGGAGTAATCTCCTTTGCCTTTTTTTATCATTGTCGCCTCGTGGTTTCACCATTATATGCAAGAGAACACAGTCTATGATTGTTAGTATCAGCAGATCAGTGAAGCATTGCAGAAAAAATTGCAGATGTACAGAAGTTGCAAATTGCGGACCGCACAAAATGAACTGCGGCCACATAAAAGCTATCGTGGACCGCACAAAATACATTGCGGTCCGCACTGAGGTGGGGTTCAGACTACCCACTCTCTAAATCTATGCACCGCAGATCGCATAAAATACATTGCAGTATGCATTGAAGCACCGCGGACCGCATAACATTCATTGCAGCTGCGGTCCTCAATTTCTAACTTTCAAAACTTTTAGCATCGCGGTCCATACAAAATATCATTGCGGACCACACAGAGGTATCGCGAACCGCACAAAATCCATTGCACTCTACATTGAGTACCCAGCAGCAATGCCAACCTAGGGTTCAATTTTTTCACATTTTTAGTCCAAATTTTCACCTATTAATGATTCCTTAGGTGTTTAATCAGTGTTGTAACTAATTAGTCCTAATTAAAATAGGATTAAACTAACCTAAGTTATAGAATTGAAGGAAAAATGGGAAGAAAAGAAGAAAAACTAAGAGAAAATGAAAGTCGAAAGAAGATAGCAAAATTAAACAACTAAGAAGGAATTAAAGTTACCAAAAATGAGATGCACTTATGATTAATAGACTTAGCAGTTGAATTCGTGTAATTAGAGTGATGTACAGTAATTTCTTATGCTCTGAGAGTAAAAAGGTCGGAAAGTTCAAAATGAGGGCCTCATGTCCTATTTATAGAAAAAGGACTTGGGGCCCATCTCACCTACCCACCGCAGAACGCACAAAATGGCACCGCGGTGCTAAGCAACCAATGGCACTGGGTAGAAGTCCACTGTGGACCGCACAAAATTGAATGTGGCCGTAGTGGTCCACCGCGGACCGCACATAATCTATTATGGCCGCGGTGGCAAACTTTAGAGACCCCTTAATTTGTATCAATCATCTCTATGGTCCGCACTAAGGCTTTTGCAGCCATCAAAATGAAGTGTGGTCCGCATTGCAAACTTCAGAGAGTGATCATTTTTCCAAACTTGGTCCTGCACTACATCAAAACAATCCTACAACATCTCACAACCAGTCAGTCCACAAATAAATCCTACACTAAGAAGAGAATCAAAGAAAAATAAAAAGAAAAACACGTGGGTTGCCTCAAAAGAAGTGCCGCGATGCGCAAGTTACCATCAAATCACATTAGATAGAGCAGTGCCACCACGTGGCTATCATCAATCTTGCCGAGGTAGTGCTTGACCCTGTGCCCATTAACTCTGAAAACCTCCCCATTTTTGTTCTTCAAGTCAAGTGCAACAAACAGAGTCACAAACAGCACTTCAAAAGGTCCACTCCATATTGACTTAAGCTTTCCCGAAAAGCGACGTAACCGATAGTTGAACAAGAGAACCAAATCACCCACTTTGAACTCCTTGCCACGAGCATATTTATCATGAAGGTACTTTATCTTGTCCTTGTACAAGGATGAACTGGAGTAGGCATGGAATCGGAATTCATCAAGTTCATTAAGCTGCTCCACACGAAGATTTGCTGCCACATCCCATTCAAGATTTAGCTTCCTCAAGGCCCATATGGCCTTGTGCTCTAACTCAACTGGTAGATGACAAGCTTTCTCAAACACAACTGGTACGGAGACATACCAATCGGAGTCTTGTAAGCAGTCTTATAAGCCCATAGAGCATCATCCAACTTTCTGACCAATCAGTCCTATTTGCATTGACCATCTTTGACAATATACTCTTGATTTCCCTGTTTGAGACATCAACTAGGCGGATGATAAGGAGTAGAAACTATGTGATTGACACCATACTTTACAAGCAAAGTGTCAAAAGCTCTATTATAGAAATGAGAACCCCCCAATCACTTATGATTGTACGAGGAGTGCCAAACCTTGTAAAAATGCTCTTTTGAGAAATGCAACAACACGCCGAGCCTCATTGTTGGGTAAAGTCACGACTTCCACCCACTTTGAAACATAATCAACCACCATAATAATTTATGTGTTCCCACACGAGCTCACAAACGGGCCCATAAAATCAATGCCCCATACATCAAAAATATCAACTTCAAGAATGGTATTGAGAGGCATCTCATCTTTTTTAGAAATTCTACCCACTCTTTGACATTCGTCGAACCTCTTCACAAGTTTACTTGCATCTTTGTACAAAGTTGGCCAATAAAACCAACAACTAAGAACTTTTGAAGGCGTCCTCGCCACACCATGATGACCACCATAGGAAGAGAAATGACAAGCCTCTAAGATACTCAATTACTCCTCCTCCGGGACACACCTTCGAATCACACCATCCATGCAAATCTTGAATAATTATGGCTCATCCCAATAGAAATCCAAACTATACCATTTGAGCTTCATATTTTGGTTAGAAGAGATCTCATACGGGATTATACCGGTCACAAGGAAATTAGCAACGTCCGCAAACCATGGCATACCATTCACTGACACCGAAAGGAGTTGTTCGTCGGGAAATGAATCATAGATCTCTAGGCCATCACGAGGCCTCCCCTCCTTCTCCAAGTGGGACAAGTGGTCCGCCATTTGGTTTTCACTACCCTTCCAGTCCACAATCTCCAAATCAAACTCTTTAAGTAACAAGACCCATCGCATCAGTCTAGCTTTGGAATCCTTCTTCGTCATCAAGTACTAGAGTGCGGCATGATCAGCATGGACTATGACCTTGGCACCCATGAGATACAACCGAAATTTCTCCATTGCGAACACAATAGCCAAAAGATCCCTCTCAATCACCGTGTAGTTTACTTGAGCATCATTCATTGTCTTTCTCACATAGTACACCGAATAAAATATTTTGTTCACTCTTTAACCCAAAACCGCCCCAACTGCAACATCGCTCGCATCACACATCAACTCAAAATCAAGCTCCAATTGGGTGCGGTGATAATAGGAGTGGTGGTCAACTTGTGCTTGAGAAGTTCAAAGGTTTGCATACATCTCTCATCGAATACGAACTTGGCATCTTTTTCCAATAGCTTGCATGGGGGATTCACTACCTTCGAAAAATCTTTGATAAATTGTAGGTAAAACCTTGTATGCCGAAGAAAACTTCTAACTCCCTTGACATAGGTAGGGGAGGCTTTAAATCACATCAATATTTGCTTTGTCCACCTCTATACCATGCTTTGAAATTTTATGCCCAAGAACTATGCTCTCTTCCACCATGAAGTGGCATTTCTCCCAATTAAGAACAAGGTTGGTTTCTTCACATCGGGCCAACACTCTATCAAGATTTTCAAACATTCATCAAATGAATCACCCACAACATTAAAGTCGTCCATGAACACCTCCAGAATATCTTCCACCAGACCAGTGAAAATGTCCATCATACACAGTTGAAATGCAATGAACTTATCCACCAACTCATCCCAAGTAGTGATGGAATGGTTGGGAAGTCGCTCAAGCCAATCCAGTGCCTTATTTCTAAGTGAGTAAGGGAATAGTCTCAACCGAAATACATCTTCGGACACATTAGTTTGCTCACTCCCCCAACAGGTATCCACGAAACCCTTGAGATATTTGTAGGCTTTCCGTGTGGGAGCACCCGTGAAATACCCTCACTACTCCAACAATCTCAGCATCATATTAGTAATTTGAAAATTGCCCGCCCGGATCCATGGTGGGACAACTGCACTAGCATGGCCTTGGTTGGGAAGCACTCGAGGAACCACTTTTGGAGGTGGAGGTGGAGGGTTTGGAATATTATCATTGGCATTGGCCTAGCGGCCTCTCCTTTGTCCTTGAGGTACAAGAGGCACCTCATCATCTACGACATCATCTACCTCATCCCTATCAATCACATTTCCAAGAGGGTCATTATTGTTTGCTACCATTTGCACCTGAAGTTGTGACACACACAAGTTAGTAACCCAGAAGGAAAGAAGAACAATACACAAAACATTTAGATAGATAGCCAAAACCGTTAGTTCCCCGGCAACGGCACCGAAAAGTGATAGTTTCCAAACCTGTACCATTACAAAGTAGCGAGAGTGGTCGAAGCAGCTTTTACCCGAGAAGGTTGGGATCGATTTCCACAAGGAGTTAGAATTGGGAATTGAGTTTCTATCTAAGTTAGAGATGCGTAATTTCTCTTAATTTCACTTCTAATCATTATTAGTCTTTTGATTACTTCTAATTTAATGCTAATAAGATGCTAAATTAAGCTAAGAGTGAAACACTTGAAGGTTGTCTAAATGGTAAAAAGGACACTAATAAAGTGACTTTCTCCTAGGTGGATACTTGACGGGTTCTTGAGTCTAAGGCAAGATTGTCATGTTGGAGATTATGATATAACCAATACACGATACTTATCACTCTATACCTCTTGATAGTTTGATCGATTTTGCCCTAATTGACTTTCTCAAGACCAATTGGGTATGATAATTTGTGCAAGCAATCTAGGCTCAAGTCGGGTATTACTATTTCTAGGTTTAAACCTTTAATTGGGGCTATTAATCCCTTGAATACACCTCAATTCCTTGTTGGACTAAATTTCCTAGACTCAAGCTCTTTTTCTCAAGAAGAACCCAAGTCAAATAGGCATAAATTAGTGTTTGCAACCACCTATTAAACATTGAAACCATAAATTAGTCCAAATATCAAACACCCATAGATACTTAAGCCTTAAAACACAAGACCCATCAAATACATTAGGGTTGAGCCACAACCCAAGCTAATGGGTCTAGCTACTCATGATAATAGAATAAAACTGATAAATAGGTGAAGAAATCCCATAATATTTAATTATAAACTAATACTTGAAGATTCAATGATAAAAGTACTCTAAAATTACTCAAAATGGTTAAAGAACACTGCTCACGAGCGCAACTCAGCGTCAAAATAGAACTGATGACCTAAAAAGGGGAAAAGAAATTATTTATACTAGGCCGAATTTACTAGACAAAAATACCCCTGTGGGGGTAGTGCGGACCGCACAAAATCGAGTGCGGCCGTAGTAAGGCTTCTTCAATAACAATTTTGCTCTCTGAACTTAGCCACCGCGGGCCGCACAAAATGCACCGCGACTACGGTGGCTTCTGTTGCGGTCCGTACAAACTAGGATCGCGGACCGCATTAGTATTAAGCTCCAAATCTTCAAATCTTTGAAGTTCATCTTTGTGGACTGCACAATATCGAGTGCGGCCACAGTGAGTCCAATGCGGTCCGCACTAAATGTTGTGCGGACGCAATGCTTGATCTTCTAAAAATGCACCTCTTTGAACCTCATCAGTGCGGATCGCACTAAATGGAGTGCGGCCGCAGTGGACCTGTTTCACTGTGCATGGACATTTTCTCGGTACTTGTGCAAGTTTCACTACTTTTTTAGCTTATGTTGACTAATTATCACCTTTTTGACCAAACCCTGCAAACAAGTACAAAATGTAAGCCTTTGGAACTAGTTTGTACACATTTTTAATGAAAACTCAAGTAAGAAGTAGTGTAGAATGCATCATATTCCCTAGTTATCAGACTGCAGATGTAATTCAGATCGCCTGCAATAGTTTTGTAAGTCCAGTCTAGCCTACAGTTTTCTTTTGTCTTATTCTTATCATCCATCACTATGTTGAACAAATTATCAAAATATTTCTTCTCAATATAAATGACATCAAGATTGTATCAGAAAAGATTCTCCTTGTGTAACGACCCGGCCGGTCATTTCGAGAGTTATAGTCAAGTTTCCCCATTTCCTACTTCTTTTGTGTTCTTTAGCTGTATTTTGACTTACCATGTTAGTTGGTTCGGGAATGGAGTGGCTTTGAAGTAAGTTGAGACACTTAGTCTCTTTTCGGAAGGCTTAAGTTGGAAAGTTAACTGGATGTTGACTTATGTATATATGACCTCGGATTTGAATTTTGATATTTTGTTAGCTCTATTAGGTAATTTTTGACTTAGGAGCGCATCTGGAATGTGATTTGGAGGTCTATGGTAGAATTAGGCATGAGTTAGAATTTTGGTGATTTTGGCCGGCAGTGGAAATTTTTATATCGGAGTTGGAACGGAATTCCAGAAGTAAGAGTAGGTTTGTTGTGTCATTTCTGACTTGTATGAAAAATTTTGTGTCATTCGGACATGATTTAATAGGTTTTGGTATTGTTTGTGAATTTTGAAAGTTTAGAAGTTCTTAGGCTTGAATCCGAGGGTAATTTGGTGTTTTGATGTTGTTTCGGGAGATTCGAAGGATCGACTAAGTTTGAATGATGTTATGAGATGTGTTGGTATATTTGGTTGAGGTCTTGAGGGCCTTAGGTGAGTTTCGGGTTGTTAACGGACTTGGTTTTGGTTGGCATTATGGCTGAATTGTTGATGTCTGGTATCAGTTGCTTCTAGTTTCCATGTATGCGATTGCAGGAGCCTATTCGCGATTGCGTAGGCTTATTTGGGTGCAAAGGTAAATTTGTTTTACGTGATCGTAGATATAGGATCGCGATCGCGTACGTATTTTCGCAATCACGTAAGGTTAAAATATGGCGAAGCTTGTTTGTGCTTCAGGAAAGCAAGGCTATTTCTGTGATCGTGATGAATGACTTCTCGGCAGCATATAATAGGTTCAAAAACGTGGGTTCCAGGATATTTCACAATTCTAACATTATTGAGATCGCTTATTGGAGATTTTTTGAGAGGATTTTGAAGGTGAATCTTGAGATAAGTTCCTAGTGATCATTTCTATTCAATAATTACGCTTCCTCACTGATTTTTCCACGTAGTTGGTATATTTTAGGTGTAATTTAGGGGTTTGAGGCTTGGGAATCGGAGAGATGATTTTCAGGATTTTGAATGGCCATTTAATGTCGGATTTTGATGAATTTGGTATGGGTAGACTTGTGAGTTAATAGGCTTTCTAGTTTTGTAACTTTTCTCAGATTCTGAGACGTAGGCCAGGGGGCCAGGTTCATGTGGATTTTGGGATTTATGTCCAATTAAGTAATTTTTCTTGTAGAATAGGTTCCTTGTCCTACACTGATTGCATTATATTGCTTTTCGCTAGATTCGGGACGTTTGGAAGCCGGTTCGAGAGGCAAAGGCGTAGTAGAATAGGATTTTTGCTCGATTGAGGTAAGTAACACTTCCAAAATTGGTTCTGAGGGTTTAAAACCCCGTAACTATGTGTTATGCGATTAGTATTGAGGTGATGCATATGCCAAGTGACGGGCATGGGGGCGTGCACCGTGAGAATCAGGACCTGGTTCATTCCATGGCATCGTTAGTGACTCTTTCTTCCTGATATCCTTATTTCCATCATGTGATTAAGTAAATGAGCTGTAAATCATGCTAGATATCATGTTAGGGATTTACACTGATACTGTTGGAACCCCTAATGGTCGTTTCTTGATGTCAACTCACTAGTTTCATTGATATTATTTACTCGGTCTTATTTATGCATTTCATATCATATGTCAGTCTCAGTTGTTATTTATCACATAATATCATTGTTTAGAGCTAGTTTTCAAGGCATTGTGAGCCCGGATGTGAGACTGGAGAGCGGTGACTGAGTAAGGCCGATAGCATGATTATGAGTGACAGTTATGAGATCGGGCTGCACATCGCAGTGCTTATGTTAATGATTATGATAGCGCTTGGGCTGTAGGAGCCCCTCCGGAGTATTCACACCCCGAATGAGCGCAAAGGATATTATTGAGGGATGAATTTCCCTAGACATAGATTTGTCCGAAATATTGATATCTGGAGATGGATTTATCCATTGGGTTGGATTACTCTTTTCCTCGGTACCAAGTGACTTATAGTCAGCATTGAGTATGCTCCGGGATGGATTTCTCTAGGATGGATGGCCATATGCGGTACTGAGTGGTTGAGTATGTATATATATATATATATATATATATGGAGATGGATTTCTCCTCAGGGTTGGATTAACCATTTTTCCTCGGTACTGGTTGAGTTGTAGTCAGTGTTATATATGTTCCGGTATGGATTTTCCTGGATCGGATGGCCATATGCAGTATCGAGTGGTTGAGCACATAAGAGTGGGAGCACATGGTGCATTTCATACATTCTGTGCACTAGCATGTAGAATTTAACAAAGCTTTATATCTCACATTTTGTTGATCTGTATTTATTTTACTGTTTGAGTTGTGTACTTGAATTGATATTTGATAGCATGCCTACTTTTCGTGCACAATTTATTTCTGTTACCTGTTGAGGTTAAGTTCTCACTCCCTATTAATTTTGGACTTGTTACTTACTGAGTTGGTATACTGATGTTTACCCCTGATCTTATGTGCAGATCCAGATATCTCTGGCCACGGTAGCAGCTATTGATTTACATAGTAGCAGATCATTGGAGATAGCGAGGTAGCTGCCTACCGATCGCAATTCTGCTTTTGTCCTCCTTTATCTTCCCATTAGTGTATTTTGGCTATTTTCGGACTATGTTAGTCTTGCTATTTTCAGAATAGTTTTTAGTAGTTACTCATGACTCAATGACACCCCGATGTTTGGGGCTTTATTTTTTGCATTTCGAATTTCGAGTTCAACTCTTGTTTTCTTTTATGAATTCTGTTAAATATGTTGTCTTTTGGCATAGTTTTTAATGATTTATGGTAGTATTGTGGGAGTCACCAGTCCTAGTCTTATTGATAACCACCATCACGACATGTTTGATTTTAGGGATGTGACACCTTCAAATATGGCATCTCCAAAATATGCTTTGTTTTGTCCAATTATGAGTAACACCATATCTAAGAAATCTAAAAGGTGGGACCTCGGTAAGTTTAGTGTAGTTCTGAACCCTCTCCCTAATTTCCTCACTGGACAAAATTGGAGGTGGCAAATCATGTTGTATTCTTTTTGAATGTGTTCTTCATCCTTCTGAACTCATGATCAACTGGCAAGAACTGACATGACAATCAAACCATGACTGCACTTCGTACAAGGACACCTAATCATCCCTCCAATCCAAAATGATTCAAGTGATATTGCATGCCTAGTAAATTCCTTAACCCTTCTATAAATTCCTCTCTCTAAAATCGACGATTGGGATAATTCCTATTATACATCCAACTACAATATTCCATCTACATAAAGAACAAATAAATTACATGTTATATAAATCATAATTTAAATTAATTTATATAATTAAGTTACATAATAAACTTTAATTACAAAGTACAATATTTAAATAATTTGAGTGCATATTAATTTGAATACAAAATTATTTTAGCCCTACTATTAAACATAATTAGACTCGCTAGAATATTTAATTAGTTAACACATTCAATTAGAGTAAACCTTAAATCTAAAGGATTATAATCAATTGAAATAATCTCAAATAGTAAACCTTAGTTTATAATATTTAATTTGTTAACCCATTCAATTAGACTAACTTTCTTACTATTAATCATAATTAATAAATTCTAAATCGTAATTTAATATGTCCTAAATCATAGCTTAACAAGCCCTAAATCATGAGCAATAAAATTTAAAAAAAAAAACTAAAAATGAGCTAATTAAGCAAGTACCTTACAAATATCATAAACAAAATCAATTAGAACCTTAAATCAAAAGAATTACAATCAATTGAAGTAATCCGAAAATCCCAATTTATAAACCTAGTTGATACAATTGAAAGAACATAAATAACTAAAATTAATAAACATAGATAACAAACTTTCAAAGAGATAAGAGAAGTATGATTTTTGAGTAGTGGTGGGGTGGCAGAAGTGGGACAAATAGAGAATGGGAGAGACAACGGGGGGGAGGGTTGACTTTGGGTAAGAAGGGAGTGGTGAGTTGATTTAGGTGGGATTTGGGAAGGGTTGGCGGAGGTGGAAGAAAGAACGAGAGAAAGAGAAAAATGGAAGAGAACCAGCCTAATTTAAAAAAAAAATTATTTAAGTGGAGTTTTAACCGTTTGACCCCACATATCAGACCGAATTCGGCATTATTTAAATTTTAAAAAATATTAATTTAATGAAGATACTGACTGAAGTCGGTCGGTTTTAGTTGATTTATATAAATAGCTTTTAAATAAATAATACTTAATTTTTATATATGTGTGTGCGCGCGCGCATGTGTGGGATGTGCACGCATGCACATGTGTGTGTGCACTTTTTTTAAATTAATGTGTATGTATTAGAGCTGTCAATATGGGCCGGGCCGGGCTAGCCCAACCCATCTCACGTGGGCTTTAGTAATTAACGGGCTGGGCTGGGCTAGCCCACTATTTTGATGGGCCTTATAATGGTCAGCCTACCCCAGCCCCATGTGGGCCGCAGTCCCCCACGGGCCGGCCCATCATTTTTAAAAATATAATTTTTTATTTAAGTTCTGACCTAAAAGAAGATAATTATTTAAAAGTTGAAAAATATCTTATTGGAAAAATTCGCAAAACTTAATAACTTTTTATATTGTTCCAATATATCACAATAAATACTGGAAAAAAAAAGTAGAAGACAAGACTATATTTCATTCACTAAAAGTCAAAACTTAAAACAAATTATTCAAGAGAACGTTCATGATGCTTATGAGATATCCAACATATCATTTTCATCAAACACATTGGAATCCGCTTATAATAAGGTGGTCTTAACATCTTCGTTAAATATTTAAATAATTAGTTAAATATTAAAAATAATTAAATTTCAAAAATTAATAATATTTAAATTCACATAAAAAAATATTACCAGTTTTAGTTCGGAAAAACCTGTGCAGCCAATTTCGAGTAGTAACAAGTATTTGAACATTTTCATAACAAATGCAACTTAGATACTTTGTAAGAGCACGGCACCAATGCTAAATGTTGATTCCGATGCTACAATAGTAATAAGAATACTAAGTACATCTCACACAGTCATTGAAAGATCGGGATATTTTCTAGAATGGTCCTTCTAATACATGACAACATCAATCTCTTGAAACTTCTCAAGATCAAGTTTTGGTTCCTCTTAGTAAAGATCTAATTCTGACTTTTCATCTCTAAAGACAGTATACTTTTTTTTTAAATATTTTAAATAAATATTTTATTAGGCCCACGGGTCGGCCCGACCCAGCCTCAGTCAAGCCTCACGGGCCACGGGCTTACTCGGGCCGGGCTTAAAAGCCTCATATTTAAACGGGCTCTAAACATTCTAGCCCGACCCTGCTAAATCACGGGCTGGGTTAGGCTGGCCCAACGGGCCAAGCCCATATTGACGGCTCTAGTATGTATATCTACATATATGTACATAATATATAATTAAGTTATCATTTAACATTTAACATCCTAAATTGTAATATATTTAATTTACTAAGGCCGTCAGTACACCCGAATTGTTTAAATATAAGCAACACACATAATTTTAATAATGTTATTGTTGTCAGAGGCGGATCCAGGATTTAAACTTTATGGGTTCAACTTTTAAGATTTTTAACATTAAACCCATTATATTTTTAAAGTTATGGGTTCAATTGAACCCGCAGCTATCACATTGCATCCGCCTCTGGTTGTTGCTATAACTTAAATAGTAGTCCATATACACTGATGAAGTATCCGAGCAAATATATATAATTCACGGGACAAAAGGGGGTAGTCTCGCCTACAACCCCGGGTTGTGGATTTGAGTCACCAAAGTAAATAGTTCCAACAAAGGGGGAAAATAAGAGGGCGATGTGCACAAATAGCCACTAACAGCTCATGTCTTTATTTTAAAGCCAGTGTTTTAAATGTCTGTAGTCTTTAGCCACTGGTTTAATAAACTTTAACTGCCCGGACGAAAATACCTTTCTGCTCATGTCCTTAACTTCAAGACTTCAGGACTACATGTCCTTAACTTTTGAACTTGAAACTCTAAGTTCAGGACTTCAAGACTACATGTCCTTAACTTTTTAACCTGTAACTCTAAGTTCAGAACTTCAAGACTACATGTCCTTAACTTTTGAATTTGGTACTTTAAGTTCAGGACTTCAAGGCTACATGTCTTTAACTTTTGAACTTGGAAATCAAACTTCAAGACCAAGCGTCCTTAACTAATTTTGAACTTGTAAGTCAAAGATAAGGACCTATTGTCCTTAACTTTTGAACTTATAACTGTAAGTTAAGTATCGCTTGTCCTTAACTTTTGAACGTGTAACTGTAAGTTAAGGACTGTCTGTCCTTAACTTTTGAACGTGTAACTGTAAGTTAAGGACTGTCTGTCCTTAACTTTTGAACTTGAAAATCAAAGTTAAGGACATATTGTCCTTAACTTTTGGACTTGTAACTGTAAGTTAAGGACTACTTGTCCTTAACTTTTGAACATGTAACTGTAAGTTAAGGACTGTCTGTCCTTAACTTTTGAACTTGGAAATCAAAGTTAAGAACATATTGTCCTTAACTTTTGAACTTGTAACTATAAGTTCAGGACCTATTGTCCTTAACTTTTGAGCTTGTTAGTCTAAGTTCATGACTAAGTGTCCTTAACTTTTGAACTTTTAATTCTAAGTTCAGGACCAAGTGTCCTTAACTTTTGAACTTGAAACTCTAAGTTAAGGACCAACTGTTCTTTATACATCCAACTCCTTAATCTGAATTTGTACCTCCAAATTCCAATGGTATAAGTTTCTCTATTGGCCACTCATTTAGTTGTTCCACTACTGCCAACCATTACGTAACAGAAATGTCTCTAATCATAAAGAATTTAGTCCAAAACAGCAAGAAATCAGATTTGAATGCATGTACTTGTTAGTTATTACTACTAGTGTTCTTTGCTTCTGAGAGTAAGTTAGATTTGAAATGCTTTTTAGTAGTAGGATGAGCAAACATTTTTGAAATTATTTGTTGGTGTTTATTTGAATATTGTGTCGAGAACGCAAAATGAGTCCAAAAGTAATTACTACTAAAATTATAATCGGTTCTTCCACAAAAGTAAAGAAAACCCAGTGATCACATTCTAACATTTGTGCACGCTCTCAATTAGTCAATACTTGGTGGGTTGGCGGTCTATCTCGAAAATCGTGTATTGATATATTCCATAAGTAAAAGAATACGTGCTGGTAATAAATATGTATAAAAATTTACTCGATGGTGAGGAAGACAAACATTCATTTTGGATTATGGAGAAGGCACTCAGAGAGAGAAGCGGGGGTTTGGGAAGAAAAGCAAGGGAAGAAAGGGTAAAAATGTCTTTTCATATTAATTTTAATAGGGTAATGGCTATTTTAGCTCAATATTAGAATTGCCGAATAAAAAACAAATATCACCTTAAATAGTGGCTACCCCATATCATTTCTACTAAAAAGAGTGGGAGATTTTATATATATATATAATTCACGGTAGAGGAATCTCTAGGCGGTGTATATTCCATTTATTTCAACATGAAAAGATACACATTAATTTAATTCGAGACATACGAAGTGAATTCTATTTTAAGCAAAACTCAGATACTTGGGACCAGTTCTGCCTTTTCTTATTTGTTTCCAGGGAAATAATTTCATTCTCAACGATGTATTTTGTCGTTTAAGATAACTTCCAAATACTTAGACGACGTGTTATGCAGTTTTGTTCCCTATAAATGAGTCCTTTTATCCCCTGTAAGTAAACGTACAAAAAAAGTAGCAATCTGAAATTTATTTTCCCAGGTTCGTCCTCTCTTTAGTAAATGTTTCTTTTCACTTAAGTCTTTAGTTATCATAAAACTTAGTTTGTTAGAAGGGATATGATTCACCTATTGAAACATATTGTTGTTTTTTTTTTATTTTATGTTTTAATAATTTTTATAGAAGACGTGTTCTCTATTAAGATGATATTTTGCTTGTGTCGTTGTTGCTAAAATGGATGTGATTCCACTATTTAAAATAAAGTTGCATTCCCTTTTCTCTACCATAGGAATATAATTCCCAGTAAATGGAAAATTACTTGTCCATTTATGATACTTCTTCTCGGGGCAAAGCGATAAATTTTACAAATGGTGTTTAAAGTTTAATATATATTTATAAGAAATAATTTTTGACTTAAATATATAGTATAATTTTTCGATGAACAATATTCAATTGAACCCTTCACTCTATGTGGCTACGCCACTCAGAAGCGGAGCCAGAATTTAGAGCTTATCGTTTGGGGTTATAGTCTTTTATATTATTAGGTTCTAAATTAATAATCTGTACATATTAAATAAATTTCTTAAGATAAATACATAGTTTGGACCAAAGTGAGTGGTTTATAGCCAAACTCGTACTCGATGGGTTAGCTCCTCCCTTGACGCCACCCGAAGAAAATAAATTGATCTCATTCTAATCGGGTGATCGTTTGTCTACGGATCCAAAGTCAAATAATCGAAGGCAAATTAATCCAAGTCAAGTTAACCAAACATTAGTAAATTGATTAAATACATATACATATATATATATATATATATATATATATATACATGCTCCATACTTGGTGTATGTTTAAAGGTAGTGGTGCACTCGTCGTCTTCAAATCCTAGGTCCGGTTTTGCTCCTGAGTTTTTCTATTCTTGTGTGTCTGTATATATACCAGCTCTTTTTATGATTATATATTCAGTTTCCTTTTTGTTTTAGTTAGATTCATTCACAAGAAAAGGAGAAAATATGGCGGACCTAATCTCTAGCTGGTCTAACAAAGGCGAAACACTTCCTCCAAGTTATGTCTTACCAATGCATGAATGGCCAGTGGATCCAGTTCCAATTGTGAAGGAAATTCCAGTCATTGATTTGGGAAAAGCTAAAGGCGAAGAACGAGCTGTTATCGTTCAACAACTTATGAAAGCCTGTGAAGACTATGGTTTTTTCCAGGTCCATTGTTTGTGCAGTACTAAAACAGGAAATATCACTACATTACATTTGCAATCATACTCTTCTTTTTAAATATTAGCCAAATTTTAATAAAAGGCCTTATACTTTTTCAACTGAAATAACACCATGCATAGTGAAACAGGTAATCAATCATGGAATACCAGAAAATCAAATGGACGAGGCAATGAAAGTGTACCAGGAATTCTTCAGTTTACCAGTGGAAGAGAAAGCGAATTACGCAAAAGAGGTAGCAAATTCAGCAAGAGGTGCAGCAACACTATATAGTAGTAGTGCTAGGCATTATGAAACAGAAGAGCATAAATACTGGAGGGATGTTCTCGAGCACACCTGCAACATTGACGGGGAAGATAAAAGCATTTGGCCTGATAAACCTCAAAGATATAGGTACCTAATTCTGTTCCTCAAATTATTATTTTATTTTTGCCCTTCGATTTCACCTTATTTATTATATCTTGGTAATTACTAGTATTAATTAAGTTTTAAATCCGCAAGAGATTATGGGGTATTATATATTTTTAGTTGAATTTTTTTAGCAACTTATAGATGGGTTTTTTGTAATTTACAACTATAAGTGTCAACAGAATGATTGAAATAATCGGGCGTATAAGGTATTTGGCCGGTCAGCAAAAGATAATTACATCTATGATCTATCGGTATACTCTCTATCTCCACAAGAGTAGGGGATGGTTGTACAGACTACCCTTTTCAGACCCCGCTATATGGGATTACACTGAGTATGTTATTGTTGGTGACCAAAAATAATTACAGCTGCATGTCAAATATACAAAAATATACACTAATTATGTACTATAAAATATGTAGATTATCCATTAATATACAAAAATATATATTGTTCGGCTATTATTTTGGGGAATGCTATATTGTGTAAAACTCCTGGAAGTATTAAAGGACATTTCTTCTGGTTGTTTTCTTCCCCAGTAATTTTATGTAAATGTAAAATATGAGAAAATGAAATTTCAGGGAGGTTATTGGTTCATATTCCGCTGAAGTCAGAAAGCTGAGCAAGATAATCTTGGGTCTGGTAAGTGAAGGATTAGGGTTGGAGGCATGGTATTTCGACAAAGATCTTGGGCAGAGAATGCTTGCCAATCTTTATCCAGAATGCCCAGATCCAAGTTTAACATTGGGAGTTGGTGGACATTGTGATCCTAATCTCATAACCATAATCCAACAAGACGCATATGGCCTTCAAATATTGAAGGATGAGAAATGGATTGGCATAGAACCTCTACCTCATGCACTTGTTGTCAATTCTGGTTTAGCTCTGACGGTAATGTTCCTTAACATTACTAGCTAATTTCGACTAGTTGAGTGATCATTTGAGTAATAAACTCGTCGTATAAATGCAGGTGATTAGCAATGGGAAGCTAGGAAGTGTTGCACATAGAGTGGTGACGAACACAACTCAAGCACGGACATCTATTTGTACTTTCATTTGTCCAGAAGAGGTCGTTGAGCCTGCAAAATCACTTGTTAGTCCGTCCAATCCCCCATTGTACAAATCCTTCAAATGGCGTACTGAATTTATGCCCCATTACCTCAGCAAGAAATCAGTGTATTACGCAGCGTTGGAGCCTTTTAAGATTGATGCTTAAACAATGTCTGTGTGACGGATCAGTGTTTGCTGCTACCACTTTTTCTGTTTTCTCAAATAAAAGGATGTGAGTTTAGAAGCAATGTGAATCACTCTAATGAATGGGTATTAGTTAATCCATTTAGGTGCTTATTAAATGTACTTTGTACTATCTCCTGTCCATAAATAATGGTTCAATCTTGATGAGTACAATCTATTTCAGATACTTGTTCGCTACAAACACAAAGCGTTTATTCCAACAACAAGCATTCATGACATCCAGAATGATAATGCTCTGAACTGCATAAATAGCAAAAGCTGGAATTGTGTTTTTGTAAATCTTTTACTTCAATTATTCGGTGTTTCTAAAAACTCTCCTGAACTATGTTGCCGTTCAAATTTAAACTCTCTCCTTGCCCACCTAGCATAATGTTGGACTTTAAGCCATTGGGCTTTAAAATAGAAGAATTGTGAATTGGAAATGGAGGGAAAAGAAAATTTGAAGAAGTGAACTTTTGTCTTGCACTTTGTCCCTCATTGGTGAGGGACAACCACATTTGTGTGCTTATATATAGAATCACTTCTTAAAGCTCTTAAAAGGAGTTGAAGAGAATGAACCCTCGCGCCGTCGTTGTCGCTCGCTCGACTTTGGCTTTGGTTTTGGCTTTGGTTTTGGACTTGTCGATCGATAAGATTATTTTTGGACAAAATTTATTTAATTATTTAATAATTAATTAAATGCCAAATCACTGCTGAAAATACGCCAGAACCTTGCTGAAGGTTCAGAGGGTCTCTCTGGCCGCGGTTCTGCCGCGACCGCGGCAGGCAGCATATTCTTCTAAAAAGGCACCTTTTCCAGATAACTCTTCTGATAATTGCCTGTAAATTCTGAGGCATGGCTCCATTTTCTACACACGAAAAACACTTCAAAACTTCTTTCTTTCTGAATATACTGCATCCTAATTCACAGTCTCTCTCTATCAAATTCGTAAGTGTGATTTTGCTCCGTTCTTTGAGTTCGTTGGTATCCTGCAGTTTGTAT
>MU725683.1:7490-20196 GCA_026770625.1 Nicotiana glauca
GTTCCTAACTTGGTCCAATTCCTCTCGAAATCTCAGCAACGTTTGCTCAAGATAAGCAGCAGTCTCCTTGGTAATTGCGGCATTCTGAGAAGTTTCCTCAAGTTCCTTTCTAGCGCTTGCATCTCCCATTTTGCCTTTGTCCCTGTTTCTGGTAGGACTCGGAGGAGGAGGTGGAGGACCCTTGGATCTTGTTGAGTATGTTGATGGTTCCAGAATTCATGAACTAACCGTTAAGGAGGGGAATAAAAATAAAAGAAAAACAAAAAGGTAAAATGTTAGTGCGGATTCTGAAAAATAATATTGCGGTATTTAAACACGTTGTGCAATAGTATAAGTCGTTTCCTAATTTGGGTACCTCGTTATGCCCGAGGTAGGCCTAGCGACAAATTAAATTTGGAGAACTTATAATGCAAAATGCCTCCTTTTATTGATAAAACAAGATGAGTCTTAAAACAACTGAATGATAAAAGATGTCACTAATGGCCAGTGGCCTTATTACATTATGAAAGCATAAAAGATCCTAACTACTTGGTCCCAGAAGGACCCTCCCCAGATTTGGTACTCTTGGCTCCTTCGTACAACTGTATCAACTCGTGCAGTCCTAACAGCAGATAGGCTCGAGCCAGATGTCCGCCTGCACTTCCCTCGGCATTCTGACAGTCTTCAATTCTTTTCAAGAACTTTCTTTCCAACTCCACTAGACCTCGTTCCAGATACCCCAGCCGGTTGTTGGCGTTGACAGCCATATCCTTCCACTCGTTGATTAGCTTCTCGTGGGTTTCCTGTATTTCCCGATATTCATTCTCACATTCTCGCATCCTCTTGCAAAGTTGATTGCATTTGACCTGTGCTTCAGTTTTCTCATCAATAATCCTATGACCATGGACAAATCCTGGACGATCCAAACCAGTGTGATCATCTTCCAACCAACCCGTGTAGTGCGGTACACACCCGGCATGATACCTGTCTGATTCACTAGACTCCTTCCCTAAGACGAGCTTGCAGTGCCACATATGCTGAGCGTGACACCTGTGCGGGCTATCATCATCTTGAAAGTCAGCCCTGAAATGACTCATTTTCTCTATCCTGGGTATGATCTGCTTTCTTCCAGCTTGCCTCATGACTCGGAGAGGGACATAAGGATGAGTTCCCCTCAGACCGATGAGCACGAGAAATGGTGCGTCTCGAGAACGGACAATGAACTCCCCTGTTGGGAACCACTCGAACATCCACTGTACTTGCTCTTCTTTTAGATTTTCAAACAACTCTACCCATCCACTGGCGTCCTCTGGCTGATCGAACATGTTGGGCATGAAGTTCATTCGCTTTGGGTGGTGAAAAGCGATATGGTCATCCCAATCCCTGCGTATGATTTCCTGTCTGTAGTCGCCTTTCTGAAGGTGTTCTATGAGCCAAAGTTGAAGTAGCAGATTACAACCTTCGAAGTGCGGAGCCCCTTGTTGACATTTTCCCAAGGCTCGATACATTTCGGCAGTGATCATGGGCACTATGCTGAAAGACTGCCCGTCGATACCTTCCATTAAGGTTTTGGTCACCATGGCTAGTCTGGTGTGGATCCTAGCCCTCTTCATGGGAAAAATTATCATACCCAAGAAGCAAAACATGAACACAAAGACCTTCCTATGTATGTGCCCCAAAGAGGTGAGGGCGAACTCGTCAGTGTAGGTGCGATAGGACTTGCTATGGCCATACCTCTCGTACAAGAAATCAAATGGTATGTAGGAGTCCTTCAGACAAGCTAGGTCGGGATTTTTCTTGAGTCCCATCATCTTAAGGAAACCTCTACTTTTGCGGTTTTCCGGCATAAGCAGGCCAGGAGTCTCCCAAGGGATACCAGCTAAACCCCCTATTTCTTCCAGTAAATGAGTCATTTCCAAATCCCCGAAGCGAAACACCGATCGATCACTATCCCAGAACAAAGTGGCAGCCTCTATGATTTTGTTGTTAGGCTGGATTTCCAGAAGTGAGGGCAAATTCCCTAAGTACTTGCGGACGAGGGTTTGATCGCTGGCATGAAGATCTTCCCACTAGCTTAGCAACCTTGGGTGAATGTTGGATACCATACCGAATCTGGGGACTTCGTGCCTCATTTTCTGCAAAACAAAGTGTTAGGCCCTTAACCCCACCAGACTCGACTATTTAAATCAATAATTAGCAAAAGGCATTCAGTTCTCCAAATAAATGCACATAACGTGGAGGCGTCCGTTTGGGTTTCAAGGAAACCCGATGGACTTTGGTTTAGGCTATCTTAAGGAGTCATTATGTGGACACATAACTGACTCGGCTAGGGTTGACCATGATGCATGAACAGTTTAATGGAATAAGGTTTCTACTTTTGAAGTGCTAGACAAGGTACCCTTGAGCGGACAACTCAAGAGGGAAAGGCGCGGAACCGTCGACTACACCGTTGATCGACTGGTTTTACCGCAAATATGCCTTTGCCACATTTAGGGGGTTGTGATATTGGAAGGGCGCAACCACTCATTATAAGCGTTGCTATAGGCTTTGTTTTGGCACGAGTGGAATATGATGTTGAGGAATGCAGTTACAATAATGAAGCAAATTGCATGTATTTTCACGTTCATAAAGATTACAATAAATACTCGGAAATTACAACGGAATTGAAATAATAAGGCAGTAAAAGAAGAAATTAAAGGGAAAGAAAAACATGAAGAGCCAAGTTAGTATTTTTGATGAAACAGTTAAAGACAGAAAGTAAATGCAATTAAGGAAGCAATAAAGTCACAAAAGCATGTAATGGTAGAAGCCTTAAAGAAATCCCCAGCAGAGTCGCCATGCTGTCGACGCCCCCCTTTTTCCCCCCTTCTTTAAAAAGAAAGAAATCGGGTTTACGACATTATGGACAAAACAACTCTTATTCCCTTTTGAGGAATCGGGTTATGGAATTTGAAGAGTCGCCACCTAATGATTATAGTGCATTAGGACACTTTAAAGAGAAGAAGCGATTTTGAAAGAAAACCAGAGTTCGGGTAAGGGCTTGAGATTATCTCGAGGGGAAGGTGTTAGGCACCCCTCAAGATCCACTAGTATGGTTCCCGGCCATGCTTTAATTGTGACTTTAAAAGGAAGTGAGAGAAAACAAGTAAAACTTTGCACATAAGAATCACGAATAAGTTTCAAATTTTGAAAAGGGTAAAGAAGACAGAAAGAGACAGTTTTTAGAAAAAAAAAGGAATTAATTTGAGGAACAGAATTAAAGAAGACACTGCAAAATGAAAGGAAAAGAAAGGGGGTCCTAGGTTTATACAAAATATGGATCACATCAATGCAATACCCAGCAATCACTTCTCAAAAGAGGGGTCGCACGAGATATTAGTGCACCGGTCATCATATCCATATTCTACCCTTCTCACCCCATTAAGGTATTTAAACATGTGAATTGGTCACGAGTGCTTATTGCGTGCTATTACCAATCCCGTCCTATAAGTCCTAGAGGGTATTTAGGACCACTTATTCCTATAAGGCAAGGACTAGGCTGAACCCTTAGGTTTAAAGGTTAAAATACTAGACGACATACATAACAAATAGGACTTCACGTAAAGGAATCAAAAAGCAAATAAAAGGCTCAAGAAACCCTCCATAGATAGAATATAATTAGCACATCTCAGTCACATTTAAGGTATTAAATGAGAGTTCTAAAACAGGAATATTGAAGGTAGGTTTTGGCAGAAAGCAGAAAAATTTGATCGAAATTTCAGAATTGTAAAAGAAATGGCGGTAAGTATATGGCATTTAGGAATTAGTAAAGAACACTTTGAGACACGCTTTGAAAATATACAGTAGAAGTGTTAAAGATGCAGTACTCTATAAGAAAAAATAGCACGATTTTGACTAGGAGAGGTTACCCAGTAGAAAACATAACAGAACAAATGCAAGATTATGTGATTATCTAAAAAATAGGACAGAAGTTTAGTAGGGAAACAAAGCGGACTTCGGAGAGGCGAAAAAGAGAAACAAGTTCGGACAGTTAAAAGAGGTTGGATAGTCTAAAACAGGCAAAAACATGATTAATCGATTTATTAGGTCCTAAGGCTTGCCTAGGCGTAATATACATTGCCTGATTGCAAAAGGGAAGTGAACATGCATATTTGATTTCCAGTTTTTAAGAGAAACTGTTAGCTAGACTTATGTTGTTAAATTAAAAAAAACTAGTGGGCGTTCAAACGATTGCAACTCAGGTGGGATAAAATCCTAGGTACATGATATCTAATGCATATAAAGGTCCTAAAACATGATATCTAAATGCTAGTGAGGATGCAGCAGCAATCTTTATAACAGTAGTTCGTTGGTTATTAACTAATTGTGATTACGAAGTGAGTATAATAACAAACTGAAGGTAAAAGAGCCAAAAATAGGATTTCTAATCGTGTGAGATGCATGTCCTATGCAGGATGTCTATTGCACAAACAAACAAAGCCCTACAAGCATGCTTTCTACCTGTAACCCTTAAACTAAGCATGCATAGTCCTCCCATTTCACTATAAACCCCAATAATTCATTACAAATTATTAAAAACCAAGATAATTAAATTACAGTAGTGAAAAAATAAGAAGTTATTCTATAGGGAGCCTTCAACCAGGCCCGAAATCTCCAACCTCACTTCTTCCGAGTTTCACAGCCTTTTACCAAGATTTTGGTGCGGCAAAGCTCCCTGAGGGCCCATTGGGCCCTTGGCCAATACCAAGCACCCAATCAAATCAATATTTGAACAAGTGCAAATGTGGAATTACCAACCTTGTGCATCAAAGTTCAGTGGGTACTCAAGGTACCCAAAGCAATGCTTACACGAAGGGGGCAGAACCTAAATTCTAGGAATAGTGAGATTGTGATAGGTTTTAAAGAAATTGAGTTAAAAGCAGTTGAAAGATGATCCATATAGAACCAGTTTTGAAAGAAAACAACAGAAGAGTATGAGAGGAAGGTGAGTGAAACAAAATTTGATTAGAGTATCACACAGTGTTCAGGGAATAAAAACACAAACAGGGACATGGGGACAAGTAACTCCTATGTGAGAACACAATTACACATACACAGACATCAAAGAGAAGCACTTTTGGGCTTTAAACATTCAAACAAGTTTCAACCAAAAAGGGTCAGGATTACATGTTGTTCATGTACTGGACTAAGGGACAGGGGAGACATGCATTAATCAAAATTAGTAGACATGCTGAATTGGGAGAAGGGTAATCATATCAATGAACTAGTAAAGAGGCATGCTAATTGCAATATAAACAGCAGAACCATAATTAGAAGCATACAAGAAACAAGAGAAAGTGCAATACAAATAAAAACATGTTGCTTTGAAGCTGTAAATCAAATAGGAGACATACCAGTTGAAGGTAAGGTAATGCAGAGTAGTAGGGAGCAATAATATGCAGGGTGGTGAGCAATAATGTGCAGCGAAGTGAGCAGCAATATGCAGAGAGTATGCAGAGAGGTGAGCAGCAGAGTAGGCAAAGAAGTGAGTAACAATAGGCAGACCAAAGCAAGTAGCAGAGTAAAGAATAGCATAACAGCAAAGTAGCCTAAGTTCAGCCTGGGTTTTAAACCAATTGAGTAACCAGTAGTCACAAGGGAAGTGAGAGAGGTTATGTAGAAGCAAGAGAGAACACTAAGTATGTTTTTGTGTAAGAGAGAGTTCAGGATAATGAATTCTGTTCCTGTGTGTGATGTGCAATGTATCCGTGTGTAATGCAAAAGAGAATGGGGGTACTTATAGTTTTGAAAACAAGTAGAAAATAAGGTAACATGTATAGACTGATCATAATTATGGAAATAATACCAATTGGAATCAATCACAGGACCTAATTCATTTTAATCAGGGAGTCGTGATTTGAATGGTGGTACAGGTTATATCAGATAAAGGAAAGAATCAATTAGACGACTGATTACACCATAGTAAGAGTAGTAAGGCATGTAGTATGTAATAAGGGCCAGATACATAATGCTTCAAGTAAGGAAAGCATATACTGAATATTTGAAAACATAGTTAAGAGCACAAATATGGTAAAAAAAAATATAAATTAACTCTGAAAATTAGTCAAAGAATCACGGACGAGACTAAAATCAGAGGGAATCAGTGCTAAGTATAGAGAGCATTTCACAAGTAAGGAAATAATTCAAAAATCAGTGTAAGAACTTCTAAGGAAAACACATACAAATCAGGGATTCGAAGAGATGCACAAAAATCAGTAGAATAACAGTTAGACCTGTAAAATACAATAGGCGTAAGAATCAGAGAACCCTAAGCAGGAAAATCACAGGTTCAGTAGAAGACCGGAACCCTAGTAAAACTTAAAGCATGGAACTCGGATTAACCAGAAAACCACACAAACAAACTCATAATCCAAACATAAACACATAATACAGGCATAAGCACACAATACTCAAAAAAGAAGCAGAAGATATAGTGATTTTGTAAGGGGTTCGGAAACCCTAGTTTTGAAAAGAAAAATAGAACGTTGAAAAACTTGAATTAATCGAAGAAATCGAGTAGTGAGTGGTGTAAAACACAATGAATAAGCTGAAAATCATTTTTAAAAAAGACAGAGATTACGAGATTTAGGCAAAAATTTGGGTTTTTGCAATAAATCAGTGAGGTAAGGAACCTGGTTGTGAAACTCGTTAATAATGGCGTACATAGAACCATCGGACTGAAAACCATCGGAGAGGAGGCCGCAGATAAGCCGAGCAAGGCTTCCAGTGACCATCTCGCATGGTGGAAATCCCTGGAGCCTCAAAACTTGGAGAAGATCAACGAGACAAGGCTCCGTGGTGACTGGTGGTCGAGAGAAGTGAGGATGAAGATGATCGGAGAAGAACCAGAAGGTTCTAGAGAGAAGGAGGAGACGAAGAGACCAAGAGAGAGACCGGTCTCTATGAGAAATAAGGGGTCAGGGGGGGTCATTAGATTTAATTTAGGAAAGATAATCTGGGTCATTGATCTCATTTGATCAACGGCTCAGATCAGATCAAAGCTGGACCGGGTTAATAAATTAGGTATGGGTCGGGTTAATTTGGGATATGGGTTGGGTAATTGGGTCGTTTAATTGGGGTTAATTTGGGGTCAAATGTGGTTATAATTGAAATGGAAATAGGCTAGCCTTTGAATAGCCGCTTTTCCCTTTTTTAATTAATTAAAATAGTTAAAAATAATTTTAAAATAAATTAAAAATACAGTACTAATTGATAACATATAAACATTAATTTAAAAATATATGAAGCAATTTTATAATTATAGAACGCGGTTAATTATAACATAGGCTATAATTGAAATTTTGAATAATTTAGCTTAAAAAAATATCGAATAAATTTATAAAAAAATATGCAAAAATCACCTTAATCATATTTGGTGTAAATATAATGATGGAAAATAACTGACTCACAAAAAGGACAACTTTGGAATAATTATTGAGGTTTTATACTGTTAAAATAGACAATAAATTAATTCTAAAATTTTTAAAAAAAATTGAAAAAAATACTAAAACCTTTGGGGATGCTTATATATTCATATGAATGCTATTTGAAAGTATTTTTTGGGGTATAAAAATACATAGGAAAAAATTAGGTATCAACAATAATTGGTAGATGCACTTGTAAAATTCAGTTGAGTGTTAGTTTATTTTGGGTGTTTCAAGTGTTTAATGTATGTTCATAATGTTAAGACTAAATAGAGACATCTTTGGGATTATGGCTTTATAATGGCCAATTAGTCCCAAATGCTCTTTGTTTGAACTATCTGAATTAGCCTTACAGAATTATTCAGCAAGTTGGGGGAAGTGAGTTTGTCCTTTGAAAAATAAAATAGTGAGGCGTGTATTTATTCAGTGCCTCAGTAATCCAGACTCCTAGTTTTGTCCATTTGTTAAAAAAAATGTGAAATTCTGCAAGTTGGATATGGAATACATTACAGGTTTAAGTTGAATCAACTGTGAATATGTTGTGTTAGTCTATTATTGCACTTTAGTTGATATTATATGATAATTTGCAGTGTTTCTTTCAAAATTGTTGGAGTTGGTTCTTTATTTTAATTTCTATTATTATTATAAAGTAGGAGAAGTCACGTTCTGTTAATACAAACATATGTTGAAGAACAAATTTACTTAACACGGGAATAGATATAGTTCAAAGGTCCTTTTGATGTGTGTCGGACTGTTCCGTTTAAATGGGTCTGTGGAATATTAGTTGAATTGAGAACATAGACTTACAAATCAATTAATAAGGGTATTAAGTGGGTGGTGGGTTTTTGGACTGAAATTTCAAAGAGTTTGGACTCAAGACAATTTCGTGACTCCTCGTTCTTGCTTTAAGTTGATTCGTTAGGAACATGTTGTAGGCCACTCACATTTGGGTCTTTAAACCATTTTTTTAAAGCGCGTAAGTATAATTGTCATAGCTATGGGTATTGTTCCCGTGATATAGTTGTGGTATTAAATATTGAATTAGCTTTAGATATAAATATCTTTAATTCGTTTAGTGGAGTAGATTTGAGGTGCGCCACGCCAAATAAAACCTCAAATGCGTGGCCTTCTTTTAATTATTTTCTTTCAAATGCTTAGAATTCGAGGCGTGCCATTTAGCGAATTTTCCTGGCCCTTGCAAAGTTAACAACGCGTTAGTTGCTTTAGGCACGTTATTTAATAATTTTACCTTCTTAAACTCGGGTGTGCATTTCTTGTAACCCAAATCTAAATCCCAAAACATTGAATAAGATGTGTTCCGGATTGCGGGTGCATTTCATGTGACGCGATCCAAAGATATATTTTAAACGACGTTCAATATTCTTTAAAAATTAATTAAAAGCGGTAAACAATTTAAAATTGCACATAGGTTCAAACTGTATAAAAATCAGATAATTAAGTCAAATATGACAGTTGAGCGACCGTGCTAGAACCATGGAACTCGGGAATGCCTAACACCTTCTCTCGGGTTAACAGAATTCCTTACTCGGATTTCTGGTTCGCGAACCGTTAAACAGAGTCAATCCTTTCCTCGATTCGGGATTTAAACCAGTGACTTGGGACACCCTAAATCTCTCAAGTGGCGACTTTGAATCTTTCAATAATAAATCCCGTTTTGATTGTCCTTTAATTGAAAAAACTCCCCTATTACACCTTCCGGGGTGTAGTAGGTAAAAAGGAGGTGTGACAAGCATAGGGCGCCTCGCTTCTAAGGTTATTAATAGAGGACATTGATCTGAGTACATTTTAGGTAGGTGTTGGACTGTTGCTTCTGGGTATAAGGTTAGTCAATCATAATTTGCGAAAAAACGATCAAGGCGTTATAGAATAGTAGAACCATGTATGCGTTTATTAGTCCAAGTAAAATGAATTCCTTTGAAGCCCATGTCAATTAGATTACAGTAGTTAATGCAATTAGCAAATTTATCAACTCGGTTACTTCTAATAGGTAACCCTTCCACTTTTCTCTTGAGTAAAGAATTTCATTAAAACGCCCTATGAGATAAGGCATAGAAATATTGTCATGCAATAGCATCAAACTATGCCAAAGATTATTACCTATTTGATAAGAATTGCTAGCATAAATTTCTTAAAGTAATCATTTAGGTTTAGTAGGACATACTTGGACAATACGATGTATCTCTTGATCAGACATCCTAAATTCTGCCACAATGATTAAAGCATCCTTCCAAAAAAACAACCAAATTCCCAATGAGACCATTAGCTGGAACCTGTGACATGTTAGTGAAGTTGAAAGCTTCACGGAGCCCTTCATGATCTTGCATGTGTGTCTCAAGGAGAATGGCAAGGAATGGCCTATGGTTATCTAACAAGGACCTAAAGTGGAGCCTAAACTCCTGATTATGAGAACCCTACAATTCCATACGAGAAATTCATGATATTATTGGATTGATTGGATGGAACTGTCTGACTTGGAGTCAAAGGATGGACGACATGAGTTATTGTCTGGACCTGATCCAGCACTGGGTTGATCTGTCGAAAGGTGGGGATTATGACCATGGCATATTTCCCCGCCTCTCGATTTGTTGTTACCCAAAATTTAAACTGCATGAAATCAGTTATGGCGATCATTTGAGTATGAACTTTTTTCGAACTGTTCATTGAGGTTGTAGAGCTAGATTTCTTTTAGCCATAGGAACTCCGTCCTCGTTTCCCTCAGCTCGGCCAAAATCTTTACTAACTCCTACCTTATGTGTGTCTAGTGCATTTGGACAGATTGGTGGTGGGTGGGGAGGGTTGTCCTGTGGGGAGAGGGTTTCTAAAGGACTGCTCGAATTAGAGTATGGAGATAGAGGGTTGAAGGATTAAAGGTGTTGAAACCAAGGAGCATATATCTGCCCCATATGATGGGGAGGATAAAAAGGAAGCAGATTCATGGGAGCATTCGATGGAGGAGCTGGTGGATGCATGAGATATGTCCCCATATGTGGGTTGGACGTGAAAATTTGGTGTTCTAGGAAAAGAGGTGCCTGAGTGGTGTACCACTGAATTTTGTGCATAAGCCTACATTCCTAATCGCATCCTCTATGTCACTATCTCTGCTAGATGTGTGGGATTTTGGACTATGAGTACTACCTCTTGGTTGTGTCGCTCTAGGGTGAAGATCAATGCACACCCTTGGAGCCCCATCTCCAACCACGACTGGAGTGGAAGGTCCATCGTGTGTGGTTGAGAGGTGTAGATGAGAGGAGTTGTTATGTGAGGAAATTTGGGACCCTGCATGGTGAGCCTCGGAAGGTGGAAAAATTGGTTGTTTGCGCGATCCCTGAGAAAAGTTCTTTGATGGTTTGCCGTAAAATATGGATATTGCATTGTTTGTGGAAGTGGAGAAGGATGGTGTATTGGAGTTAACTGGTTGGATTTATAATTGCATTGGAGATGTGCCAGTAGAAATAAAGGGTGCTGAGTGGCAAATGGTTGTAGGGAAAGATACAGAAGAAAGAGGTGATTGTATAGTGTTTGTATTGTCAAGATTCTTATCGCATGGTGTGTAATCATTTTGCGTGCATGGGGAATGCATTGGGCTACGGCAGTGTTGGGTGTAGGGTACTGTAGCTTGCAGTTTACTGTTACTGCTGCTAAGGTATAATGTGGATGGGGTGGAAATGTGGAGGGTATTAACTATGGTGCCTACCAGCAATTGGTCATGTTGGAGTATTGTGGATTGAGGTGGAATAGAAATCTGATGTGACTTAGGGGTCGTTTGGTAGGGTGCATAAGAATAATGCTGAATAGGGTGTATTAGTAATGCTGGTATTAGTTATGCTTGCATTAGTTTTGCTGGTATTAGTTATGCTTGAATTAGTTGTACTGGTATTGTTATGCTAACATATTTCTTATCTATTGTTTGGTTTAATGTATTAAAACACTGCACAATTTCTAAAAGATTTATTTGTTTATAAAAATGCCCTCAAATATAGTCCACACTCTAGCTTTTTAGAAGAAACATATGTTGAGAAATATTTTTATATGAAAAAGTTTAAAAAAATATTTTATTTGTCTACCTATATTGTAAAATAAAATTAAATATTTATTTATAAAAAAATATGCTAAGAATTTATTTATTTACTAGGGATATAATTTTATTTCTCATTATTTGGATTATTTTGAACTTGTATTAATATACTAACTAGCATATTTTAATCAAGCATAAATTTTGAAGGACAATTTTGTCTTTAACTAAGCTAATGCATGCATTAAAACCCATTACATTGCTAATACAATTATTTTCTATGCATTAGTTATGCATAGGATAATACCAAATAGGATGTATAGCTAATGCTTGTATAAGTAATGCATGGGTTCAAAATGTCTACCAAACAATGTATTATTAATACACAAAGCTAATGCACCCTACCAAATAATGTATTATTAATACGCAAAGCTAATGCATGCATTATCTTATCTAATGCATCCTACCAAAGGACCCCTTAGTGTTAGGAGAAGACGTGTGTAGGTCTTGACTGCAAAGTAAATTATCAGATGGTGAATGATGAGTTATTGAAGGAGTAGGGGTAAGAATTATGCCATTGGTGGAGTTGGGCTGTGGGTCCATCTCCTTAAAGTGTTGAGAAGTATGGATAGAGGGCTGCCTATCATTTAGAATAGGAGTGGGTGTTGGGCCATCCCTAGTTGGGCTTGTATTATTAGGTGCAGTAGTATCCATTTTTTTATGGGATTTTTACCTACCTATACCATATATGAAACCTTATTACCCTAAATGTGTATAGTTTGTTAATTACCCGTCCAGTCCACGTTTTACCTACAAAATTTGTACCATTCGATTATTAGGCATTAAAAGGGCAGAATATTCCCTTAAAAACGGGCTAAAATTAAGGAGAGAATATTGGTGTTAATTGATTCTACATTAAATTCAATTTTTAAAAAAGGAAAGGAGATTTCTCATATTGTTCGTTCTTTTGCTTCTCTTTTTTTTTCTTCTTTTACGTTTTTTCCTCCCCCTTTTTTTCTAGAACTACAATTCAAATTCTCGAAAAAAAAAGAACGAACAATTCAAATTTTCGAGTTTCAACAACTCAAAGTTGAAAAAATCTGTTCTCCCATATATTTTCCACCATTGATAGCCATTAAAAAACTTGAAAGCTTTGAATTCAAATTTGGATTTTCAAAAATCATTATTTGTTTGGATTGGGTGTTGTTGTAAATAATTCGGAATATGTTTA
>MU725683.1:20851-32352 GCA_026770625.1 Nicotiana glauca
AAACAAAAAAAAGAAAAAGGAAATGTTGATTATGATGACAGTCTTTTAATAAGATAATTTTTTGGTCAGTAGGAAATATTTTATAATTTTGATTATAATATTTTTTGAAAGTGGGATAATACAGTCCTATAATTATGCCTAATATAAATGAACCCTTAATTATATCCCTAATTTGAATTATGATATATAAATGGTAATTTGGTATGCTTAAATGTAATAAACACAAACCTTAAACATTGAGGGTAATAAAGTTTCATATATGGTATAAGTAGGTAAAAATAATTATCAATGTCAGCTATCACGTGAAATTTGTTTTAAACGTGGTTAATGGGCTTTGTAAGGTGCAATTTTGATAAGCTTAGGTGGGTTGTGGAAGGCCCAATAAGGTTAGAGGACTTACCTGTGAAGGAGTGCTTCCCTAGCTGTGCTACCATCTGAACCGCCTTACTGTCGTTTGTGGGACGAGAATTCTGTCGTTGTGTAGCTTTCTTTGGAAAGGCGACCGTTTGCCACTCATGCTCCTTGGGTGGTTCTTTGCTTGTTAAAGTTGAGGCAGTATCCACCTCGCTATTGAAAAAATTTGATGTTTGTGGTTGTTTGACAAAATAGCAATTCCATTGTGCACGTCCAAATCGGCCACATTTTGTACAAAGAAGATTGAGCCCTTCATATAGAAAGGTCTGTTTATGGTAGCCAATGTGAATATGAGTTTTTAAGAATTTTTCTAAGGGTACCTCAATGCAAATACGCGCATATTGTGCTCTTGTAGTAGTGGAGGTGTAGGCAACCACCTTGAACAGTTGTCCCAACTTAGAACCAATTTTGTGAAGGATTTTTGTGCCGTAGAATTCAATGGGAAGCTCTGGTAAACATACCCAGAGTGCTGAGTAGGTTAGTTCGGTGGATGACGCTATGAATTTGGGCTCCCATTTGCGAACAGATAGAAAATGGTTCAAGATGAACCATGGACCTCCATGTAATGCTTTTAGCATGTTTTCTTCATTTTGGAACTTAATAGGGAAGAAATCAGAACCCAAGAACTCAAATCGATTAAGGGTAGATCTTCAGTTGGGTGCCATAGCGATGTTAGCTTATTTGTTAATAATTGATGAGCTATCTTCTTGCCAAAAACTTTAATTATAATTGAGTATTTCCATGGAGAGGAGCTTGCTTTTATCCTTGGCCATTATAGGCATAAAAATATCCTCTTCATCGTGGATATGTGTACTTTCATAAGATAGATCAAGTGTATTTGTTATACTTGGTGATGAGACTGTGTCCGTGGAGAGGGATGTGTTGGAAAGTAGGGGTGATCATCGGTCGGTTCGGTTTGGTTGTGAATGTTATTGGTTCGGTATATCAATTTATAAATATGCTAAACCGATAACTGAATCGATAAGATATCAGTTATCGGGTATCAATTTGTCGGTTATCGATCCTTATCGGTTCGGTTATTGGTTTACCCGATAAGAATAAATATATCCAAAAAATTCATATTTGTGTTGTCACACCCCCTTTTTACCTACAACCCAGAGGGGGTATAATAAAGGGAGTTTTTTTTCAATTAAAAGACAATCGAAAGGGGATTCATTCATTAAGATATTCAGAGTCGCTACTTGGGAGATTTATGGTGTCCCAAGTCACCAGTTTAAAATCCCGAATCGAGAAAAATAATGACTCTGTTTAACAATCCTCGAACCAGAAATCCGGGTAAGGAATTCTGTTAACCCGGGAGAAGGTGTTAGGCATTCCCGAATTCCGTGGTTCTAGCACGGTCGCTCAACCGTTATAATTGGCCTATTATCTAATTTTTAGTACATGTTTTAACCTATGTGCATTTTAACTTTTAACCGCTTTTATTCAATTATATTTTTTAAGAAAGATTTCAACGTTCTTTAAAATATGTCTTGAACCGCGTCACATAAATACACCCGCAATCTTCGACACGTTTTATCTAACATTGTTGAGATTTGGATTTGTGTCACATAAATGTGCACCCGAGTTTAGGAAGTTAAACTATTAAAAGAACGTACCTAAAGCAACTACGAGTTTGCAACTTTGCGAGGGCCATGAAAATTGGCTAAATGGTGTGCCTCAAATTCTAAGGATTAATACAAGTTTAACTAAAATGAGGGCCATGCAACTGTAATTTTTGGTTTGGCATGGCACACCCCGAAACATTTTGCTTAAAGGTTTTTACACTAACTAATGTGGGCCCGAATTGTTATATATTGCAACATGGCTAATTCCAATTATTCCGAAAGGCCTGATTAATTGACTAAAGGACACGAAGACCTCTTGGATCATTGCTTTTAAAGAGATCAGGTCAAAGGATTTGGGCCAATCAATGGAATGAGCCTGGCCTGGCAAGAAAATAATGTATGGAAAGTACTGCCATTTCCATCGATTGAACTTCAAAGCCTTGGGCCTACGTTGAGCCCAAGTTTGACAAACAAAAGAGACCTTAATGTCCGGCCCTATATCGAGTCCCTATGAACCCAACTCAATCTCGTAGTAGGAATTAAACCCCAAATGACATAATGAATTCGAAAGCCCTAACACAATCACTGATATTCAATGTTAAACACAAACAGACCATTAATCATTCGAAATAACCGCTTTAACATCATCCAACCGAGTTTTCAAGCTGTGATTACACGTTCTTATTGACAAACAATTTATCCATTATTCCGCATAATAACACAGGTTCAACATGCATATATTAATATACCCTTTCCATTTCTCACTTTAAGTTTCCATTCTACATGTCTTCCATTTAAGTATTTTGATAGATAAAAGAATTAGAAACTTAATGAAACCTGTTTTATCCTAACATGCTAAACGCAGAACCCAGCCATAGGTTATTTAACATAACAAATTCTAATATGGACTCATGCCAACAATAGAGTATCTCCTGATTTACCTCACCAGTACAATCTCCAAATTCAAAGACAAAATAAAGGAACACATAGGGTAAAATCACACTGATTATAGAATTTGGCAACTAAAACATAAGATGACCACATATACTAAGCTAGTGTAATATAGACTTCGATTAAAACCTCTATGGTGATAAAGACATCAATCAAAAATCCAAACACGGTATGCTAATCACAAAAACTGAAAGAAAAAAAAGGAATTTCAACAAATCAGCACCAACTTCATCTTATTTCAATCCCAACTTGGCATTACATATTAGGTGATGTCCATAAGGCTGAATAATACTTGGAAATGAAAGGAAATGAGAAATGAGGAATCAGCAAGGATCAGCAGTAATATAGCAGAACCCAGCAACAGTAGTTCCAATCAAAACAGTTACCCAGCAACTTTAAACTAGCTTTAAAGATCAATTTCAAACCAAAAATCATTTCAGACTTGGAAACTTCAGAAATCACCAGAGGAATCAATGGAACGGTGTTTTACAAGATCTCAATGTGTATCTCCTATTTTTTCAGTGTGTGTATCTCAAGGTTCTTAGTTTCAAAGCTCTTAAAATCTGTTGAAATGTGTGTATCTCAGTATCTTCTCAGTGTCTATATCTAAAAATCTCTTTGTTTTTCTCTCTTTTGCACTCTAAAAAAAAGGGGGTTGATGGTTCTCCCCCAAGCTTCAGACCTCTCCTTTTATATATCAGTCAGTCTTACCCCATTTCTAGCCTTATGTCCCTTTACACTTGTATTATTTCAGCCTTTTAATCGTCCCCTCCATGTTCTCTGATTTCCAGCTCTAAAAAGGGCACTAAACAGGGTGTCATTTCCACTAATAACCCTTTTTCAATTCTTAATTAAACTAGTAGTGCACCACTAAACAGTGTTGGCAGGCCCTATTTCTTGATTTCCTAAACTATCCTCTACACCCCTGTTAATAATATCCCCTTTAAAGTTCTAGGTGTTTTACAAATTAAGGTACACACTCCTTCTATTAAAACCACATACAATCAGAATCAATGTGTCAATTTCAACACTTAGATAGCCTTACTATGGATTGGAATTGTTAACTATCTGATCCTAGAACCTAAATTCAATTTCAGTGATTTTATTAAAATCAGAAGAAAGCAAACATGTGAATCAAAATCAACTATATAACTGATTAATAACATACAAAAAATGAACTGAAGAAGAACGAAACAGACAATCAACAGTTTCAAAAATAACAACCTAATTTAAACCTTAACTAAATTGTTCAGAGAAAAAGAAGAGAAGAAGAAAAGGCAGAGGCGCGGAAAAAATAAAAAGAAATGATATAGAACAACTCAACGGCTAAACTGGAAATCGACTTGATATCTTGACTTTCCGATTTCATCACCAAATAATGTTAGTCGCTTGTTCTTTATCAAAACAAGTGAGTCACATTATTTTGTGACAAAATCAGTTTTAAAACTGGAATCGTCATCGTCAATTTCGAATTTTATGCTTGGCTCCTGGAACCCAGATTTGGGATTTAAGATTCGAGGAGTTTAGCATGGATTTGAAGGAAAATACTTGGAGATTAGGGAAGAGGGAAGGGAAGGGGTCCTAGGATGTTAATTTGGGAGAATTTGGAGGTGGCGGCTACTAGGGTTCATCTCTTCGAATCAATATTCGAAGAGATTCAGCGATGTTTGATGGTAATGGGTTACGGATTTGGAAAGAGGGGAGTGAGGGGATTCTACGGTGTAATTTTGGAGGTCATTGGGCCATCGGAACCGCCGTGAGGCGATTTTCGGTGGGCGGAGTAAGGCGGAGGAAGGTTGGTCTCTGAAAAGTTGAGAAACGAAGAGGTAGGGGGTTAGTTTGGGGTAGGGATAATGTTTTTGGGTATATTAAAATTGGTAATTAAATTAGGGACGTTGGATTGTCATGGATTGATGGCTCAGATCAAATCAATATGGGAAACGGGGTTGGGTTAGACGGGTAATGAGTTAAGTCCTAGTCGTTGGATATGAATGAATGGACGGTCGAGATCTTTTTGTCTTGAAACGACGTAGTTTCACTACCATACTACATCGTTTCACTTTCCTAGGTGAAGGGTTTCTTGGACCGGGTTTTAGGAGTGGGTTTGGGCTGGTTTGGGTGAGTTTGGCCGGTTTTTTTGGGCTAAAATTGGGGCAAAGGTTTGGGCTTGCAGAATTGGCCCAATTCCGATTTTCCCTCTCTTTATCAAATTCTTTTCCTTTCTTTTTATTTTCTAAGTAATTCTAATTAAAATAAAAATACAAACCTAAATCAATCCTTATCCAAATTATCCAAAAATACTAATTAATCTCTAAATAATAATTATCACACATAATCGAATACCAAATTAAAAGAAAAATCGCAGAGTTTAACACTGAACACTAAAAATGCATCTTCTAATAACATAGAAAATTTCTTTAGCGATTTCTAGGGCTCTGGCGATTTCTAGGGCGACTAGAGAGAGAAAGTCGAGTTCAAGCTTCCATGGCCACGCCGGTCACTGCCCAGACTTCTCCGGAGGTTGGGACAGTCATCTCCCTCATCTGAAACAATTCCACAGCAATCTACATTACCTAATCCAATCCAAAACTTTGCTAATCTTCTCAAACCTAAGGCATTAAATGCCCTCATGCAGCCTACGTCCAATGTAACCCTAAAACCTATTGAATATCTTCATGGAGAGCCGATCGTTCGTTGGAAGAAGCAAGAAGTAAGGCAGTGCATTGCCCAACAAGGTCTAAATATGGCAGTTATAGGTAAGTTTTCATATGGAAAACCTGGTATACATGAATTACGTAAAATACTGCCTATTCAATGTGAGTTAAAAGGTCCATGCTCGGTTGGATTGATAGAGGATAGTCATGTATTGATCAAATTGTCACAAATGGAGGATTACATTCATCTTCTGTCAAAGCCTGCTTATTATTTGAAAATTCAGAATGAGATGTGGCAGATGAGATGCACCAAGTGGAATCCATGGTGGAAAGTTGATGAAGAAACACCAATTGCTATAGCTTGGATATCTTTTCAGGATTTGCCTCCCAACTTCTTTGGGAAGGAGTTTTTGTTTTCACTTGCTAGGGAAGTGGGGAGGCCTCTTCATGTTGATCTAGCTACTCAAAATGGCACTAGACTAAGCTGTGCCAAGGTGAAGGTTGAGGTGAATTTGCTAGCTAATTTGCCTCAAAGGATCAAGATTGTAGAGGAGGAAGATGAAACTGGACTGGAGGAATTCAAGTGGATAAAAATTAGGTATGATTATATGCCTAAGTATTGTAAAATTTGTAAGAAACAAGGTCATAATGAAGAATAATGTTGGGTGATTAATCCAAAACTGAGGAAGTTTGAAGAACCAGCTGATGATGTGAAGGATCAAGGCAAGGAAAGGGAGGTATTGGTGACCTCTAATGTAGTTGGTACTGATGCAAATTCGACTAAGATCTTAGCAAGTGGAAAGGTGTTTGGAAAATATATTACTAATCCTGCAAAACAAGAATGGATGCAAGCAAGAAAAAATAAGTATCAACGAGATAAAAGGGGGCATATTATTGAACAGAAAACTGGAAAAGGAGTTGACAAAGGGAAGGGTATGAGCAAAATTGATGAGTTGACAATGAAGAACAAATTTCATGCACTAGAGGTGGAGGAAATTCAAAATACTCCTCTTCAAATCATGGAGGGAAAAGGAGAAGATGGTAGCAATGGGAAAAGGAAGGAACAATCTCAAATACAATCCAAGAAGATACAGGAGAAGGTCAAGGAATATAAGGAAGAAGAGGTAAATCCTAATCCTACCTCTACTGGGAATGGGATAGATAAGAAGAATTTAATACGCGTGAAAAAGGAGGCAGTGGAGAAGGTTTTGGAAGATAATAATCCGAGTTCTAGTAGGATTCCCTCAAATTCTACTAAAGGAGATCAAGATTTAGTTGGTTCAATTAACAAGGAATCGACTATTGACTGGGTGAATAGGAGGTTTGGGACTGATAAGGAGGAGCTAAGGCAAATTAATGTTACTACAAACCATTCTTGTCATGAGATTCCCTCTCAAACATATGAGGATTCTGGACAAGTAGGTGAGGGGGTTGAGGTCAATTCTACTAGGATATCATGGGGTGAAGAAGTTGAGGCTATGAAAGCTCAGAAAGATGCAACAATTTCAGTTGCAAACAAAGAAGGAGAAGACAATATGCAAGGTGAAAAAACTGGAAATAATGTAGCTGTAACAGTAAACCCTAATCAAATTAGGGTTGAATGTAGTTTGAGTTCTAGGGACCTAAAATCTGGAAGATCAATTGGAGAAGGTTTAGGTGATATAGAAGAACATAAAAATCAAGGTGGATCAGCTCAACTATCATCTAGGAACAAGGACACTAATGGAACAATAACATCTGCAAAAACTGGGGAGATTTTGGCTTACGTTGATGGGGGTTCCTGTATATGTTGTTGAAAAAGGGGTAGATGAATATGTTCATATTGATGTTAGGAAGAAATTAGTGTATTCACATCAGCAAAAAGAACAAGGGAAGGGTGGTGATCTTAATGGAACAGTAACACAGGCTGCTTCTGCCAGTTTTGCTAATGTTAACCCTAACCTAGGTTCTGTGTATGAACTCCAGTTTAAAATGATGCAAGAGAAGCTAGGGGACATGATCAGTGATTTAGAAAACTTGGGAGTAGCTTTGACACCCTATGATCTAGGTGAAAAAGCTATGGTTGTAAAAGAAAGTGATTCATTGCCAATGGCTTGCTCATCTGGAATAGGATCCCCATTGAAAATAAAGGTTAATGTACCATTGAAGACTCCTAATCAGGTATTACATGACCTCATAACTCACCAGCAGGTATCACTAGACATTCAGAATTCATTGGTGGCACAGCAAAACCAATTAGAGGAAGAAGGTGATGATGAATCAATAGTTGAGAATATTAAGGGTGTAATGAGGGAAGGAGATGTGTCTCCTACTGCAGCTACTGGAAGTGGGAAGAAGGGAAAGAAGAATCAAAGTAAAGAGCAATTGCAACCTACAAGAATACTGCCTAGAAGGGTAGCTTCAGGAGCTTCAAGATGATGATTAAAACATTGATCTGGAATATTAGGTCTGTTAAGACTCAACGGGCCTTCCAAAGGGTGATTAATATGCATAAGGAACATGGTTTCTTTATTGTTGCACTTATGGAGCCACTTTAAAAGAAGAGATTTATTCACAAATATAGAAGAAGGCTAGGGATGAATGATGCAATTTCAAATGTGAATGGGTAGATTTGGATTTTCTTTGATGCAGTTGTAGAATGGGAATTGTTGATTGATACAGAACAACAAATGACAATTCGAATATACCATCAAGAACTAGGTAAACATATCATGATGACTTTTGTTTATGCTAAATGTTGTGCTTTGGAGAGGCTAGAGCTTTGGGATAATCTATATTACTTGGCTAGTGATATGGAATTACCTTGGCTAGTTAGAGGGGACTTCAATGTTGTCATGAATGAGGAAGAGAAAATAGGGGGAAGACCTGTGTACCCACCAGAATATGAAGATTTTGCATTTTGTGTGAATTCATGTGGTTTGGTTGATTTGGGATATAAGGGCAGTCCTTTTACTTGGTGGAATGGAAGAAAAAATAAGGAGTGTATATTCAAGAGATTGGATAAGATTTGTGTCAATATGCCTTTTCAGAATCTTTTTCCTAATATAGAGGTGGAGCATCTAGTTAGAATTGGTTCTGATCATGCTCCACTCCTGATGAGCTGTGGGGAAGAGGCAATGAAATTTGTCAAGCCCTTCAAATTCCTGAACTTCTAGGCAAATCATGAGACCTTTATGCATGTGGTAGAGGAAAATTAGAGGGCTGATTTCATAGGGGATCCATTCTTGATGTTCAAGCAGAAGTTGAAGAGAGTTAAAATTGCTTTATCTAAGTGGAGCAAATTAACTTTTGGAGACATATTCAAGCAATTGGCTATTAGGGAGGATGTGGTAAAGATTAAGGAGATGCTGTTCGAAGAGGAGCCTTCAATAGAGAATAGAATAGTACTGCAACAGGCACAAGCTGAACTGAAGAAATACTTGAACATAGAAGAACAATATTGGAAACAGAAGGCAGGAATGTCTTGGTTTGAAGAAGGAGATAGAAACACAAGATTATTTCATAATTGTGTCAATGGGAAGAGGCAAAAGTTAAAACTGAAGAGGATACAAAATGGTGATGGCTCATGGATAGAAGATCAAGATAAATTAGCTAATGCTGCAGTGGATTTTTATCAGAAACAATTCACTAAGGAAGGAGATCCTATAAACTTTGACATGTTGAATAATTTGCCCTCTATGGTAACAATGGAACAAAATATGGAATTGTGCAGATTACCTAGTGTGGAAGAGGTGAAGGCTGCTGTGTTTGCATTGAGTAACGAGAGTGCAAGTGGTCCGGATGGGTTCTCAGGATTATTCTTTCAGGCATGCTGGGAAATTGTAGGAAATGATCTATATAATATGGTAGTTGTGTTTTTTGAGGGCATCCCATTGCCTAAATCTATAACACATACTAACCTTGTATTATTACCTAAGAAGCCTCAAGTACAAACTTTCTCAGATCTAAGACCAATCAGTCTTAGCAACTTCATTAATAAAGTATTCTCTAGAGTGGTGCATGATAGACTAGAAAAGATACTTCCTTCATTGATTTCAGCAAATCAATCTGGTTTTGTCAAGGGAAGGAGTATTTTTTTAAAACACATTGTTGACTCAAGAGGTGGTAACAGACATAAGATTGAGAGGTAAGCCAGCTAATGTGGTGATCAAGTTAGATATGGCAAAGGCATATGATAGAGTGTCTTGGAAGTACCTGCTGCATGTGCTGAGGAGGATGGGGTTTGCAGAGTGTTTTATAAATATGGCCTGGAATCTTATCTCTAACAATTGGTACTCAGTTTTGGTGAATGGGCAAGCATCTGGATTTTTTCATTCTACTAGGGGTGTGAAGCAAGGAGATCCTCTCTCTCCAGCTTTGTTTATACTATCAGCAAAAGTATTGTCAAGATCATTGAACAGGCTATTTGAGGATAGGCAGTTTAGGGGATTTGGCATTCCAAAATGGTCAGTTCCCTTGAACCATCTAGCATATGCAGATGATACTATAATTTTTGCATCTGCAGATCCTTATTCTTTACAGAAGATTGTTGATGTGTTGACAGCTTATGAGAATACCTTTGGACAGATGATTAACAAGACAAAAAGCTCAGTTTATATGCATTTAAAGGTGGCTAGGGAGTTGGTGCAGTCAGTAGTTGATATTACAGGATTTTCTAAAGGTAGTTTTCCATTTACCTACCTTGGTTGTCCTATATTTTATACAAGAAGAAGGAAGAACTATTACAATGATTTGATTCAGAAGGTGAAGGCAAAGTTGCATTCATGAAAAGGGAAGCTGCTATCTTATGGAGGGAAGGCTACATTGATATCTAGTGTCTTACAAAGCATTCCTACACACATTTTGTCAGTATTGGATCCTCCTAACAATGTACTGGAACATTTGCATAAAATATTTGCAAGATTGTTTTGGAGTAATAAGGAAGAAGGGAGGAGTAGACATTGGACAAAGTGGGTGAATTTATGTCTTCCAAAGAAAGAGGGAGGGATAGGCTTTAGATCTTTGTTTGATGTGTCCAAGGCCTTATTTGCAGAACTGTGGTGGAGATTTAGAACATCTAAATCCATATGGTATAATTACATGTGGAATAAATATTGTAAGAAAGAACTTCCTACTGTGGTTCAGTTTAGAAATGGCTCACATGTTTGGAGGAAAATGTTGGAAGCTAGAGAAGAAGTGGAGCATGAAATTTTATGGGAAATGAAGAGTGGCAATACAGATGTTTGTCATGATAATTGTGTGAGCACGTAATTTTTGCCCTATAAGAGAAATACTCCCAAAAATTCAAAATAAAATAATTTTAGTTTGCTTGCAATTGTTGTGAATTTTGTGTTATTTTTCTTGTATTATTTGCCTTTTATCTGTGCATATTTATTTGTTTAAATAAATAAAAATATATAAAAATATGTTGCATTTATATATAAAATTCAAGTTTACTATTAAGAATAATTAAGTTTATTTTACGAAAATAAAAAATCATAAAAAAATATGTATTTTTTGCATTTTTAGCATTTAATATCCAAATTATACGATTTTATTTTAATTAATATTTAATTTTTTGTGTGATAATTATTATTAGTAATTAATCAATGTTTTTAAGATAATTTTGGTTTTTATAATTTAATCTTAGCATTTTTTTATTAATTAGTAATAGAAAGAGAACAAAAATAGAAGGAAATTCGAAATTGGGCCAATTTTTGAAGTGACCCCAAGCCCAAATCAATTCTACTCAACCTAAAAAACCCCTAGCACAATCCAACCCCCCCAAATCTGATCAAAACACACCTCCCTTTTATTATTTTACTATACACTATCCAAAACAAAGACTAAAAAACCCTAAACCTAAAAAAACATAACACACAAGCCTCCACCTAACTATTCTCTCTTCTTCTCTTCTTCCTCCCTAGCGCCCCCC
>MU725684.1:2893-20298 GCA_026770625.1 Nicotiana glauca
ATATATATATATATGCAATAAAAGGAAAGAATACCGAAATTAAACAGTTAAAAGGGATGGAAGCATGCTATGGGGGAGTACAATCCGGATATAAAGTCAACAACTTAAGTAAGAAACAGGGCAATAACAATGATTAACAAAAATAGGAAAATCAACAGTTGCACGGCATTAACCTTTGCGCTTTTACTCTCATTCTCACCAAAAGCAATCAAATAAAATGCATGGCATCACCCTTCGTACTTTTCCTCGCATAACTCTCATTTCATGGTACGGAATGATCCTTCGTACAATTATAGTCAAATCAGAGCATGGAATGTCCCTTTGTGCATAAATAATCAAAACATGGCACAGAATGACCCTTCGTGCAAATATAATCAAAACATGTCACGGAATGACCATTATAAACATAGCACGGAATGACCCTTCGTGCATTATCACTCTTCCTCACCCAAACAACAATCACAACCAAACGGGCGAGGGAATAAGCAAATAATAAGAAATGTCCCGGCAAGGAAAAACACAATTAAACAGCTAAATCCCGACAAGGGAGCAACAATAACAACTTTCACATCCCGGCAAGGAAGATAGTCAATATACTCAAACCATCCCGGCAAGGGATTAATCATATCTCTTTCCATTTCTTACTCAATATTATTTTTATCGTTCAAGCCAATGCTCCAAAGAATTCACAATTCATAACTAATCCTCATACTATTCACATTATGTATAATTCATCAATTAGCATGGAAGAGTCCCAAAAATATCAGAATAAGTACAAACAAGGACTCACGGTCATGCTAGACACCAGTGTATAGATACTCGTCACCATGCCCATACACCGTACTCGATCATTTAGCAATTAACAATTTATAACACTCTAATCCTATTCTCTCGAGCCAAAGTTAGATCAAACACTTACCTCGGTCCAAAGAATAACAATCAATCCTCAAATACCGCATTTCCCCTACAATCCGACTCCGAAACAATGATATCTAGGCATAATTAATTAAATAGTATCAATAAGGACTCAATGGCAACATCCCATAGCCTAGATATGAATTTTCTAGCAATCTTCCAAAAATACAAAATTCGACACCGGGCCCACATGGTCCAAATACGAGGCTCGTACCAAAACCTAGTCACCCATAACCTCACAAGTTCAAATATAAAATTTGTTTTAAGATTTGACCCTAAATTGAGGTTGAATCACCCAAAATTCTCAAAACCCTAACTCTACCCAAAGCCCTTAATTTCTACCTTGATTTCATGTTTTTAGGCTTAGAAATTAGTGATTAGTTGATGAAATTGAGAGAAAACGAGGTTAGGAACACTTACCTATGAAGTTATGGTGGAAAGGTCCTTCAAAATCGTCTATGGAGGGTGAGGAAGAAGAGTCTGTGTGAGAACAATCGAGAAAATCCCGTATCTAATGTTCTGTTTTTTGTTTTAAAAAAAAATCATTGATGGGTTTTTACTCTATGCGATCGCGACTAAGAGGACGCGTTCGCGATGAAGAGAAACTGGGGGCATCGCGTTCGCGATGGTGTGATGCGAACGCGAAGAGGAATCTGGTGGGGGGCCCTGGGGGTTGGCTACGCGAACGCGAGGAGGTAAACGCGAACGCGGTGAAGGGTTTAAATGAACTATGGGAACGCATGAAGTGGGCCGCGAACGCGTAAGAGGGGGACACCAAAGCACTGCGACCGCGAGCCTGAGGCCGCGTTCGCGAAGAACAAAATGCCTGAGTGAAAATTGTAGCAAAATCTGATCTTTTCCTAAGTTCAAAAAACACCCCGAACCACCTCCAAATCACTCCCGAGCCCTCAGAGCTCCTAACCAAACACACACACTAACTCAACAACCTCATACGGACTTAACCGAGCGATCAAATCGCCAAAACAACATCAAAATCAATGAATCAAACCTCAAAATCATCATTTTTCATTCTAACTTCAAAAACTTCCAACTTTAGATGTTTAGGTCCGAAAAACATCAAATGACGTCCGATTTCAACCAAACTTTACATAAAATGCTTAACACATATTTAAGACTTGTCCCGGGCATCGGAACCAACATACGAGCCCGATACCATAGTCTTTTAATCAATTTCCATTTCCATTTTCCTTAATAATTCTAGAAAAAAATTTCACAGAAAAATTCTTTTCCTTGGGTTCTAGACCTCGGATTTCGACTCTGGGCACATGCCCGAGTCCCATATTTTTCTACGGAACCATCAAATCACGGGTCCGGGTCCGGGTCCGTTTACCAAAAATGTTGACCGAAATCAACTTTAATCATTTTAAAGCAACATTTTGAAAATTTTTACAAAATTTAACATATAATCTTTCCGACTACGCACCCGGACTGAGCACGCAAATCGAAGCAACTAAAGGTGAGGTTTTCAAGGCTTCAGAAGCGCGAAAAAAGAGAGAAATCCGGTGATGACCCTTTAGGTCGTCACACTTGTATAGTTTTATAAACCAAAAAAGTTAACCTCTAGCATAGAGAAGTTTTAAAAAGCCCCAAGCATTCTTATACAGCGACTCTTATGTACAATTACCTTTGCTATTTCCTTGAATACTTTGATAATTTTCTCAGCCTATGCAAAATTCTCATTTAAATGTTATTTTTTACTACAATAATTGGCTGACTTCATCTTTCACAATTATATTTACTTTTCATACTTTAACAAATTTTCTCTACATCAAAATTATACTTTAAGAGAAAATAATATCCAATACTTTATATGATACTGTAGTAAATATAGATTGACTATCTCATTAAATTAAATAGCAAATGCGTGAATCAGCCTCATCTGGTTTTGGTCTAGGTTTAGCAATGTTAGTATCTTGAGGTTCTTTGCCACTTAACTTCCTCGACCTGATTATCGGAAGATTGTTATGAAGCAGAATATGCATTTATATTGCAAGTACATTATAATAGGTTTCTCCCCGCATAAACTCCTTAAAATGAATCGAGCAGTATAATACAAATACCTTCTTATCTTGCAGTAGTTAACATCTCCAATTAAAATGGATTATCTCTCTTTTTGCGATCTGGAACCATCCATAACACATCTTTGTACCGGATATATCATTGATGAGGTCAGTTTTTGTATACATTTTTTGAAGAAGTAATGGCTTCAACCTAGTTTTTTTTTTTTATATGATGTATGCTTTAAAGGTTGAAGTTCTAATGGGTTATATTCCAAAAATAATGTAGTATTCTTGGTAGTATCTATAAAGTAGCAGACATTTTATTAGGGTTCTATTGTTATGGGTGTCTTCAATCATTAATTAATGACATTTCCTTTGGCAGTAAACTTTTGAATAAATTCAAAGCTTGATTGTTTTTTTATTTTGGAATGACTCTTGGTCACAATATTCTTTTCCAAATATGCCACGTGATTATTGCATGATTATTCACTTTCCAACTATATTTCTTGATCAGGGCAGCCCTGTCATGTATCCTTGATTTCCTCACTTTGAAGGGAATTATGCATATTCTTTGTCATATAATTTTATTCCTTATATGGTAATATTTGAACTGCAAATACTTTAAGTAACACATTATAATAATACAGTTTTAATCTGAATATTTAATTTAAAAAGTTAAAAAAAAATGCGATTATGTCTACAGTACTTAGATTATAAGTCAAGATATTACTTATATTCACAAAACTCCAAAACTCATAATTATTCTAATACTACATTTAAGTTCTCCCTTTTCTCCCTTTTTAACCATTTCATATCTTACCATGATTAATTATCTGAGAAATCGTATTGGACATTATTAAAAGAATGTCAATTAATAATTTTTGAAAAAAAAAAAGTAGAAATAGATTCTCTAATAGAATCCAACAAAGAGATTCTCTAATATTGCTAAGTGGCTTGTTCTCAATATGCCATTTGGCTTAATATTAAGCTAAATTATCCTACTTTTAATATAATATAGAAATATAGATTTGGAAGATTTACATTGGCAAGCACTTTCTCATCAGAACAAACATGATCCTTGTTCTTTGCTGGATTTCCCTGTGAAACTGAGACAAACAAAAAAGTAGAGGAATCAAAATCAACTTCACCAAACAGTATGTTCTTAGAATCACAATAAGGACCAGCAGCGCATGGTCCCTAATGAATCTACGCCTTTTAATCACAAGAAGAGATTCTAAAATTGGAAAAAGCATACAGTAGAAATGTAATGCTTTAATCCAAAGGATTCACACTAATCGAATGACAGCTCAAAATATATACATATATGTATGGGGTCAAATTTGGCCCTCAACGTCTCTACTTCGAAGGGTACGCCCAGTGAAGCATACGCCTATTAAAGTAAGGGTACGGCTTGGACGTAAGGACGAAGGCGACGCCGGTTAAGACCTGGCGCCCTCGCTAGGAAGACGTCGACTACGTTTTGTATATAATTATTTCGAGGAAGGTCTCCTATTATATAAAGGGGATATTCCCATTGTAAAAGGGGGATGATGATTATTCTTGAATAACACTACTCTCTTATTTTCTCTCATTATCTCTCTATCTCTAAAGCTAACAAATACTCATCCTGAAGTTCCTCTTATCAGATCTATTGCAATAATTTCATCTCGTTCGTCTCTAGGTCATATTATATTTGATTACGATTTATCCTTATTTATCTTTTGATTGTTTTTAAGCTTATAAAGTAGATCGATAACTTTTGAGCCAAACAATTTGGCGCCGTCTGTGGGGATTTCGAGAATCAAAATTATAGTATCCACCTAGAGAGCAACCAACAACCATTCTCTACACCACACAAAAAGATGGCCGAAAATAACACACGATCGAAAGCCATAGTGGATGTTACAACCAATCTCCTTGGTCCTCTCAACGAGGCCAGTGACGAGGGTATCTTGAATGCAACCCTTAGAACCACCCCAAGTACAGAGATCCCACCTTCTCCATCTGAAGATCTGACGATCTTGCACGAAAAAGGAGCCTCCACATCTGCGTCTAAAGAAGCGCCCTCGGTGGTTAAGAAGCTACTGGAAGAATGACTAACAATTACTCTAAGTGGCTTGGTTGAGAAGTCACCACAATGTAACGTCAGGTGTATGCCAATGGTAAGCATCACCGCTGCCATGGGTGAACCTGAGGCTGTACAAGCAAATAACAGACCTATCGAAGCACAGGCGAACAACGGTATGCTAACAGCCATCTTAAAGAAGATGGAAGAAATGGAGAATGAAAGCAGGACTCTTTGCGACCAAATTAAAGAGCATCAGGAGAGGGTGGACAAGATCCCTGGTGCCCCCAAGTTGCTGCCAAAACGCGAAGTGGGAAGGTTCGTCGAACAACTATATACCGAAGAAGCTGCTCCTCACTCTATCCCAAAAACCTTCAAGATGCCACCCTACTTAAGGGTATATGAGGGAACCACAGATCCGGAAGATCATTTAATTCATTATGTCACTACCGTGAAAGGTAATGACCTGTCGAAAGAGCAGGTACCATCGATGCTGCTGAAGAAATTCGGTGAGACGCTGACGGGAGGGGCCCTAACGTGGTACTCCCAGCTACCAGCTAAGGCAATATCAACGTTCAAGGAAATGGCAGATAAGTTCGTCACCGCCCATGCGGGAGCGAAGAAAGCGGAAGCAAGAGTCAACGACATCTTCGCCATCAGGCAAACCGTAGGGGAAGGACTGAGGGACTTCCTGGGCAGGTTCAACAGGGTAAGGATGAGCCTACCAAACGTATCCGAAGGTATGGCAGTCGCCGCCTTCCAGAACGGACTGAACAGGGATGGTTCGAGAGCGACCAAGAAACTACTAAGCCGTCTTATGAAATATCCCCCTACCACATGGGAGGAAATCCACAACGCCTATTGTGTTGAGGTACGAGCGGACGAGGAAGATCGTAATGGGCCGACCCAACGGTTAACAGCGATACACTCAGAGACGAGGAGGGATCGATGCAATGAAGGACGGCGAGAACAACTCCCACGCCCCAACAGAGACCAGCACCAGCCATACACCAGATCCGCTCATCCACCACCAAGGCATACGGATGCCCTACAGTGATATGTCGCCCCACTCCGAAACGAAAGAGGTACACCTCCTTTATTATCTGCCCATAACTTTTGCGTGTATCTTTTAGAAATAGTGTACACACTGGAAAAGCTGGGAACCAAGGTGCAGTGGCCGCAAAAGATGAAATCAAACCCCTCTACAAGAAAATCAAACGTCCTATGCGAGTTCCATCAGGAGGTGGGGCACAAAATCGAGGACTGCATCGGCCTACGGCAATAAGTGGTCAGGATGCTGAATCAGGGATACATAAGGGAATTGCTCAGTGACAAAGGAAAAATAAACTTTGCGCGTGGACGGGAACAACCCCACGGGCCGCCAAAGCCGCCCTCCCCAGCACGCACGATAAACATGATCGTCGGAGGTGGCAACGACTCAGCAATCAATCACGTCAAGTTCACCACCACACACAAATTAAAACAGACCATCGCCCATGAACGGTATGACAATTTCGAAGATAGTATCACCTTCGATATTTCAAAACAATTATGATTGACGACGGAAGTGGCACCTGTATTATCCACCCGAGGGTCCTTGTACAAGTGGGACTTGAGGGTAAGGTAATACCGCGCTGCATAACACTAGCTGGTTTTAACAATGCAGTGGAACGGACATCCGGAGAAATACTACTGCCCGTTTTAGCAGGAGGGGTTACGCTGGAAACCACTTTCCACGTAATGAACCAGGAAACGGCCTACAACGTCATCATAGGACGCCCATGGATACATGCCATGCGAGCGGTCCCTTCAAGTTTTTACCAAGTGATCAAATTCCCCACCCCGTGGGGGGTATTCAGCATTCGAGGCGAGCCGTGCACCGCACAAGAATTCTACAAAATAGCTCAAGACTGCACCCACACCAAACAGCTAAAAGGGGCAAGTGCAGAAGCATAGCAATCAGCCGTGTCGGGGACTAAAGTCAACCCGACAAAGGACGCCATCAAAGACCCTGACATCGTGGAAGCCTGTAAAGTAACGGTCGAAGATCTCGACCCGGTCTAGTTGGAAGACACCGACCTCACAAAGAAAGCCTACATCGGGCACGGCCTCACCAACCCAAGTAAGTACCGTGAATTCCTAACTAACCATGCAGATTTGTTTGTTTTTTCCCATTCAGATATGCCGGGAATCCCGAGAGATATCGCCACCCACAAGCTGAACGTTGACACACTACATCCGCCCGTGCGACAGATGAGAAGGAAATTCAATGCCGCCATCAATGAGGCGATTAGCGAGGAGGTAGACAAATTACTGGCCAACGGATCCATCAAAGAACCGAAGTACCCCCAGTGGGTCGCCAATGTCGTCATGGTTAAAAAAGAAAAACGGAAGGTGGAGAATGTGTGTGGATTTCACTGATCTAAACAAGGCATGTCCGAAGGATTCATTCCCACTACCCAATATCGACCAGTTGATCGACGCCACCGCGGGACATGAACTGCTGAGGCTTTTAGATGCCTACTCCAGCTACAACCAAATCATGATAGCTGAGAAAGACCAGGAGAAAACAACTTTCATCACCCACCAAGGGACATACTGCTACAAGGTAATGCCCTTTGGGCTCAAAAATGCAGTGGCTACGTACCAGAGACTGGTCACCAGAATGTAGGAACAGCTCGGTAGGACCATGGAGGTCTATATCGATGATATGCTGGTAAAATCAACGAAGAGAGAAGACCACGTCAACCACCTGAAGGAGGCCTTCGAAATACTAGGGCGGTACGGGATGAAGCTAAACCCCGAGAAATGTGCCTTTGGCGTAGCATCAGGGAAATTTTTGGGATTTCTCATGTCCCAACGAGGCATCGAGGTCAACCCGGAACAAATTAAGGTGATAGATGCAATACCTGAGATTCTGAACAGCAAAAAACAGGTACAAAAGTTGATGGGGTGAATAGCCACCCTATCCAGATTCATCTCACGGTCCTCCGACAGGTGCCATAAATTTTTCAATGTGTTGAGAAAAGACAATGGATTACAATGGAATGAAGAATGCATCAAAGCCTTGAGAAAATTGAAAGCGTATCTATCTTCGCCACCACTACTATCTAAAGCAAGCCCGGGCGAGCCCCTGCTGGTATATCTGGCCGTCTCTGAGGTCGCCGTCAGCGCAGTCTTGGTCCGCGAAAATGAAGGTATGCAATCTCCTATTTAATATATTAGCAAAACCATAGTGGACGCCGAAACACGGTATTCGCACCTTGAAAAATTAGCCCTAGCATTGTTCGTAGCTAGCTTCACGAAAGCTCCGACCCTACTTTCAATGCCACCTCATAAAAGTAGTAACGACCTTCCCACTGAGAAGTGTCCTACATAGGCCCGAATTATCGGGTAGACTCGCCAGATGGGATATAGAGCTCAGCGAGCACGACATCCCGTATCACCCGAGGACCGCCATTAAGTCGCAAGTACTTGCCGACTTTATAGCCAATTTCAGTGCAGAAATACTGCCAGAGGCAGAACTGGAGGCACGTCGTACCCCCTCCAACACCGACTTATGGACTCTGTACACTGGCGGCGTCGCTAATGCCTCGAGATCAGGACTGGGACTCGTTCTTGAGGTCCCTACGGGCAAAATAATTTGCCAGTCCGTGCGGTGCCCCGAAATGACTAACAACGAGGCCGAGTACAAGGCCGTTATTGCAGGTATAAAACTAGCCATCAAATACGGGGCTCGACGACTCGTCCTCCACTGTGACTCCCAACTCGTAGTGAACCAGGTCATTGGGACTTACTAAATCAAGGAGCAGAGATTGCAAAAATATCAGTCAAAGATCCACAGATTAATGGCTGAGTTCGACGAGTGCCGCTTCGAACAAGTTCCTAAGGCACGGAACGTCGAAGCAGACTGCTTGGAAAAATTGGCCGCATCCACTAAAAACTTCAACAGAGAAAGCGTGGTCACCCTCCTCCATTCAGCCATTGATCACACGGAGGTATTTTCTTTAAATTTGACTTGGGACTGGCGCAACAAGTTTGTATCCTATCTGCAGGATGGTACACTCCCACTTGACAAAAAAAAAAGCAAAGAAGCTCCGCATACAGGCCGCCAGGTATTGCTTGATAAACCACGAGCTCTACAAAAGGTCGTTTGGCGGACCCCTAGCCAAGTGCCTAGGGCCGTACCAATCAAGACCCGTACTCGAAGAGGTACACGAGGGTCACTGTGGCGCCCATACAGGCAACCGCGCCCTCGTACGTTGCATAATATAAGCCAGCTATTATTGGCCCACCATGAAGAAAGAAGTAGCGGAGTACGTTTGCCGATACAAACAATGTCAAAAATACGCCCCCATGATACACCAACCAGGAGAGCCTCTCCACTCAGTCACTTCCCCATTGCCTTTCATCAAATGGGGAATGGATATAGTCGGTCCCCTATCAGCGGGACGAGGAAAGGTACGATTTCTATTAGTTTTAACTGACTACTTCTCCAAGTGGGTGGAAGCAGGTGCGTACGCCCAAATACGCGAACAGGAAGTCATTGCCTTCATATGGAAGAATATCATCTGCCGCTTCGGCATACCCAAAGAAATTAGCTGCGACAACGGACGACAATTCGTCGGTCAAAAGACGATAGAATTCTTCGACAATTGGCACATTAAGCGAATACTCTCCACGCCATATCACCCCGCCACCAACGGCCAAGAAGAGTCTTCCAACAAAGCAATACTGAACATACAGAAAAAGAAACTCGGCTATGGCCCGAACTATTACCGGAAGTATTGTGGGCGCACCGGACCACACCAAAATCCTATACAGGAGAAATACCATATTCACTGGTCTACGGAACCAACGCAGTTATACCAGACAAAATCGGCGAACCAAGCCTGAGATATTCGCATACCAGCGGAACAGAGAACGATGCAAACAGGCTTCAAGACCTCGACGAGGTCGAGGAAAGAAGAGAAATGGCCCACATAAGAATGGTGGCCCAGAAACAACAGGTCGAAAGGTACTACAACAAAAGAGCCAAAGTAAGACCACTCAAAGTGGGAGATTACGTCCTCAAAGCCAAAACATTGGCATCAAAAGACCCAAGCTAAGGAAAATTGGGCACCAATTAGGACGGACCCAACAAAATTATAGCAGCAGCAGGTAAAGGAGCATTCCAATTAGAAACAATGGAAGGAAGAACTCTCAAAAATAATTGGAACGTCGCCCACCTCAAGTATTTCCATTTCTAAAAGGTATCTCCCGAGTCGCACTCTTTTTCCCTTACCCGAGTTTTGTCCGAATTGGATTTTCTTGGGAAGGTTTTTACCGAGGCGGCAGAGGGGACACCTGGAGATATTTGCAAAATGAGTTTATCATACCAGCCACTCCATACACTCTCCCAGCTGACATGGCAAAGGGACTGACTAGCATGATCTCCAATGTATGAACAGCTAAGGCCATCTCCAATGTATGAACGGCTAAAGCCATCTCCAATGTATGAACGGCTAAGTCCATCTCCAATGTATGAACGGCTATGGCCATCTCCAATGTATGAACGGCTAAGGCCGTCTCCAATGAATGAACAGCTATGGACATCTCCAATGTATGAACGGCTAAGGCCATCTCCAATATATGAATGGCTAAGGCCATCTCCAACGCACAAATGGCTAAGGCCACCGTCGTCAATAAGTTGACCTAGCTCGATTACGACAAATCAAGTAACTCGATGACAGTCGAAGTCGCGTATATGTCCAAGGCCATCTCCAACGAGCAAATGGCTAAGGCCACAGTCGTCAATAAGTCGACCTAGCTCGATTACGATAAACGAAGTAACTCAACGACAGTCGAAGCCACGTATATGGCCAAGGCCATCTCCAACATGCAAATGGCTAAGGCCACTGTCGTCAATAAGTCGACTCAGCTCGACTACGACAAACGAAGTAACTCGACGACAGTTGAAGTCACCTGTATGGCCAAGGCCATCTCCAAATGCCGACGACAGTCGAAGTCGCGTATATGCCCAAGGCCATCTCCAACGTGCAAATGGCTAAGGCCATCTTCGTCAATAAGTCGACCCAGCTCGACTACGACAAACAAAGTAACTCGACGACAGTCGAAGTCACGTATATGGCCAAGGCCATCTCCAACGTGCAAATGGCTAAGGCCACCGTCGTTAATAAGTCGACCCAACTCGATTACGACAAACGAAGTAACTCGACAACACTCGAAGTCACGTACATGGCCAAGGCCATCTCCAACGTGCAAATGGCTAAGGCCACTATCATCAATAAGTCGACCTAGCTCGACTACGACAAACGAAGTAACTCGACGACAGTCGAGGTTACGTATACGGCCAAGGCCGTCCCCAACGTGTAAAAGGCTAAAGCCATCGTCATCAGTAAGTCAAACTAGTTCGACTACGACAAACGAGTAACTCGATGAAAGTCAAAGTTACATACATGGCTAAGGCCATCGACAATATTACGGCTAAAACCGTCGTCGCCAATGGTCGCCAACCCTGTTCGATTGCGGCGCAAGGCACATAAGTAGCAGATGAAGCAACGCCACTATTAACTAAAGCCGCCACTATTTAGCATCAAAGACGCCTCCTATCGGCGAATAACACAAGAAACGTTCGAGAATCACACTAAGAACCTTACAAACAAACGAGCATCCACTCTGCGGAGACGAGATACCAAAAATAAAAGATACAAAAGGAAAAGAGTAATAGCAAAAGTATAACTTCCATTATCATCAAAAAATACATGTACAAAAGGACCCATTTACATCTCCAAATACAGCAAAACAAAATGAATACAAGTCCTAAGGGGCTCCGCCATTCTGTTCACCATCCCCCGCCGATCCGCTATCTCGTCCACTGCCGCCCCCGGCCTGATAAGTTGCAGAGATCCAGGACCCGAAACCTAGACGATTAACGTCTTCAGAATTATAGCCCGCCCGGTCTGGGGAATCGGAACTATACCCGTAGGCTTCGCGGGCGACCTGAGCTATACGCCGCTGATCCTTAACCCCCGCCTCAGTAGCTCGTCCCACAGCTAAGAATTCCTCGAACAAGACTAGCTTAGCTTCGGCATACACCCACATCTCCCGCGCCTCGCCATGCACATCCTCATCGGACCTAGACGCAACAGTCTGCTTAAGGGCCTCGACCTTAGCCGCCTTGGCATTAAGCTTGGCGGTCAAGGCAGCGACCTTGGCTCGCAAATCAGCGGCTTCCGCCGCTACCCCACGGCCAACCTCCAGTTCCTCTTCCTTTGACTGGAGAAGAGTCTCCAGTTCAATATTTCGAGCCAGAGCGGCCATCAGCTGTTCATCAACTTGCTCCAGCTCAACCACCCTTCGCTTCAGCTGGGCCTCCGATTGCTCCAAGCCCTCACGGAAAACCCGAAATTTCGGGTCCTGCTTGAGTAGGTCCGCCAGCACTTGATGCTTGGCATGACACCGCCGATACTTCTTTACCACCTTGTTAAAGGTGGCGGCATTCCTTTGTGCTCGCCGCCCCCTCTCTACCTCCAAGATAAGAGTCTAAAGAAGAGAAAAAAGAGGAAAGGCAAGTCAGTATGCATCAAAGTTTACTTTACGATACATGAAGAAAATTGAAATATACCTGCAAGGCCGCGCCAGAAACCCTCTGGGATAATTCCCCGTCGCTAACACCTTTTAACATTTCACGCTCAGCGGCCGCACATAATAAGGTCATATCCACTGTGTCCTACTCGCTGTGTTGCAACACGTTATACCCACCTGGGATCAGAATTCGGCGGTTGGATCTACCCGTCATCATCCCCACGCAGGTTGGACCTCTCGTTAATGCATCTATATCCGTGGGGACGGCCTCAGGGTCCACCCTCTCACCATCGCTCGCTTCTTCCGCGACAGCCGACGAGCCACTCTCCGGAATACGTGTTGGGGTGGCGTCAGGAACTGCCCTCCCTTGGGGAACCTACCTCCCAGAACAGATGGCATCGGCCATAAAAACTGGCCTTGACTCCGGACGAGGCTCACTCGCCCTCTCATCTTCTGTGGCTATCCCCTTTCCAGTCATCAACCGGTGTCTTTTCCTTTCCGACGGCTCCTCGCCCTCGGAAGTCTCCTCCACAGGCCGTGGGGATGGCAGTGAAGGAGTCGCTTCACTTGTGAACGCCGCCACAGGCGCAACCTCAGGTTGAGGAACCTCCAGAGTGCCATCACTGGGCGAGCCACGGGGTATGTATCCGTCTTCAGAGTTAGTCCCCGCCCCAGGCGAGGTAACGATGCTCTTCTTCTTCTTCTTAGGGGCGCTCCGACCTTCCAACACGATTAAGTCATGTAACAAGACCTAAGGAAATCTCCAAACCATAGCCCAAGAGTTACCTGGCGGACTGTATCATTCACGAAACGCGGCCCAGGTGCAGCATTCCTCCGCATATGGAATCATTCTCTCCACCCACAACCTAATATTTTCAATAAACCAAGGTGGAGAAGCCCTCGCTGCAAAAAAAAGAGGGAGGAAGCAAAGAAATCACAATTGTCGTATGGTCAAAATCGTAAGCAATCCTGAATTCTACAAGTAAAAGTACTTACGTTCTGGATTCCATCTTTCCGGGAACTCTTCGGGATTCGACACCAGGTGCTCCGTCCTGATGTAGAAGTATTTACGCCAAAAGCGGCGGTTAGTGTTGTCATCGGCTTTAACAACCAAGCCCCTTGTGCCACAACTTTTCAGCTGCAGCATGGTACCTCTCAGGTAGCCAGGGCTGAATAACTGTAAGAGGTGATGGACCGAGACGCTGTACTCAGCCCTGGCCGCATAGGTGGTCATAATACGGCACACCTTCAAGGTGTAAGGAGTGAGCTGAGCCGGACACACATTGTAAAAACGACAAAGCACCTCCATTAGAGGGTAGATTGGAAGACTGTAACCGATCAAGAACGGGTACTCATAGAATGTGCAGTACCCAGGCCGGTGCACATTGGCATAGTCCGTCCCGGCCGGCACCATTTCCACGTGGTCCGGAATATGGTGTGTCTCTCGAAGATCATCTAAGTGGGATTGTAATAACTCGTTTTGCTCCCAGGGAAGGGTTGGGCTCTTAGTCGGGAAATCCCTGCGAACATGCATCTCCTTCGGGAGGACGTTGTCTATACTAAGAGGAACAAGGGCCTTCTCTGCCTTTTCCCCTTCACCACCAGAAGATGGCGGAACCCTAGATAGGGCATTATGTTTGGCCTTTTTACTACTCTGTCCACGTTTTATCATGATATTTTCTATGAGAAATGAAGCTCTAACGATAGGAAGTGTGGTTTCAAAAGAAATGGAAGAGTCTCGCACGAAATAGCGGTTGTTAGAAAGAAAGATGAAAAATGAAGCAGAAAAAGTTCAAAGGTTCGAAAGATAAAATAGATTGAACCTTCCCTCTATTTATAGGGTTAGGATGCATGGAAATCGAAGGGGCATGATTCAAAACGGGCACGGAAAACCAAAACATCACATCATCTCCTAAACCGCCTCGGGAGTAAGTATAATTATGACGCATGCAGGCGATGATTGATGGATTATAATAAGTAGTGGAAGCAATCCCAGTATCAAAATCACATGTAATCTAGACAACTAGCATAAACGGAATTTCACAGGTTACCTCTTGAAGCGTGAGGAAAACTCATCACGTGAGCCTTCAATTCCATAACTTTTCAATGAAATCTCCATCACCCGTGCAATCGTGATCCTCGAACGTTCCACGGTCTTCTACTGTGTTACCCAAATAATACCCAAAAATAGTAATTTTGTGTGGGCGAAATTTTCTAGGAAAAAGGGCTAAAAATTTCGGCCACTCTATCTTCTCCCTCTATGTGGAAAACCTTATGTATTTATAGAACAAGTTTTAAGGGTTAAAACCCTTTTCCAAAACCTGTTAGGTTTTTCTTTCCACCAGAAAAAGGATTCTTTTATTTCCTATTTTTTAGGCACAGCAGGGACCACAAAATTTAATTAACAAGGCTCCAATTATGGAATTAATTTCTAATTTTAGAAATTAATATCTACCATAATTAATTACGAATTATTCCACTAAAAATTTGTAATTGCACTCCTTATTCAATTTCGAAATTCATCCATTAAATCTTATTTAACTCCCCATGTTAAGATTCAGATACTAATCAATTAAATTAAATTACTGACGATTTAATTTATTGATTATTTCCTTTAGACTTTCGCTTAACTTATTTCATGTGTCGGATACAAAATCCACCGGCCGGGTTTACACATGAAAACTTATAAGCTTTCAAAAGGGTGTATCATCAATCTCTAAACCGAAACATGGATTCCATCAACTAACTATTACTTCGCTAATGTACATTATTATTATCCAATTTATCAGGCATATTGATCCACGAAAGAATCTCACCTTTTAATAAATTAAAACAATAATAATATACACAACTAATAATAATTATATCAAGATTAAGAGTATAAGTACATTTAATGGCTAGAGAGTTTATTTTATTAAGTCAGTATAAAATACTTATCTCTACCTGGTCCGTTCAATACATACAAAATGTACTAGCACAAGAAGTTGGAATTAAACCATTCCCATAATCAAGATAAATTATATTTAATCTTGTGCTACAATCATTCCTAATGGTTCGTCCAATTCCATCATTAGATTGTGAGCTCAAACTTTATACTTATAAGAACCGATGATTTAATCTTCCATGTATAAGCTAAATTCTATACACTAAATCATTTACTATATAAGCAAAGGACACAGACTAATATATGATCTATTTAAAGCTTGATTAAAATTGAATAAATAATTATTTCATAATAAATATTATATCTAAACCAAACCCATGGTTAATAGTATATATCTCAATAATCTCCCACTTAGACTTTTAACCATGATAATTATTAGAATATACTATATCCAAACGCATGGTTAATAGTATATGCCCCAACAATCTCCCACTTAGACTCATAACCATGCATCTACAACTTTCTCAGGCATTATTTTACATGACTATTAAAAGTCTTCACCAAATAAGGTTTTGTTAAAGAATCTTAACAAGTTATATCTGATGTAATATTTTTCCAGTAGTGCTTTGTCGTAACTATTAAGTTTGGTATTAAACTCTTCATGGATCCTATTACCGAAACTATCCCAAGAATGTACACCGAACTATGATTTTCTTTAGCTTTCTCCCACTACGACGAAGTACTACTAATATTACCTTCATTACCTTACGGTATTGAAATATTAGTGACTTCTTACTATAGTGTTCACTGTTCAAATATCACTCCCACTCGATAAAGGCATATTATATCTATTAATGTTCTCCCACTACTCAAATGCAATGGAACGTCAATTCCGACTTGTGGGTTTTGATGTTCTTGAACGTCAATTTGCCTTATTTTCTTTTGGACAATGAAATAAAACTCCATTAGTTTTCTTGGATATTCAATAAACATGCACCTATCCATTCTTAGTTCCAACTTACATATATACTTTCTCTTTCTGCACATATGCTCCTATATCTGAACATGCCACAGACCGGGCTTACATTCAGTCCACAGTTCTATAGATGTCCCAGGTACTAACTTAGAAGGAACTAAATTCAGAATGTAATTTGTAGTTTATAGGAAATATTCCAAAAACAAATAAGGCAATCTGAATAACATGTCATTAATCTATCCATGTCCAAAAGAGACTTATTTCTTCTTTCTACTACACCACTCTATTATGAAGTTTACGGTGTAATCAATTGAGATGTAATCCCTTATTTTGATATGTAACTAAAGAACTTTTTAGAGATGTGCTCGCCACTATAATCAAATTGTAGTAACTCAATATATTTCTTTGGTGCTTCCCCGTTTTAAGTCTTAAAAACCTTGAATTACTTAATTCATTAAGACTTACAGTGCATCAAATAAATATATTAATATTTTGAGTAATAATCATTTATGAAACGTCACAAAATACTCAAAATCTATCTCTTACGAGTAAGTTCATTTAACCATACAAATCAGAAAGGATTCATTCTAGCTTATCACTAGTTTTATTTCCTTTTAAAGGGAAATATCTTTTAGTCAAATTTCCTTCCAAACAGGATCCACAAGTTGGTAGTGCCTCTACTTTCAATGAACCTTAAGGTCCATACTTGACCAACTTGAAATCCTATCCAGATTAATATGACTTAGACAAAAGTGCACAGATAAGTCTTACTCAATTTTGAAGAACATATTCTCAATAATAGGTAGACTAATGTTGTTCTGTTTAGGAGAGACATCAATATACAATAACAAGGTCATGCATTCATGTACCACAAGATATAAAATGTTTATTAAGCTCAATAACTCAAGAGTTATTCGAAAAATAAAATAAATATCCATCTCTTATTTTGCCCAGAAA
>MU725691.1:5753-38129 GCA_026770625.1 Nicotiana glauca
TTTAGCATTTTAACCTCTTGGAATAAAATGAAATGTTAGTTGTTGATTTTGAATTCAAGCGCAGTGCTTGAGACAGATAAAGTTTACATGTTCAATATTTTCCAGTGAAGCTTGGCCCTCGGTTATTTAATAATAAATCTTTTAAAATCGAGGTGTGCTATAGTGCAAAAATAGATAACCCATGGCCCTTGGATGACTAATTTTTACCCTTAGAAATCGAGGCGCGCTATTTAGCAAATTTTTCATGGCCTCCCGCAAAGTTGATAATGTGTTAGTCACTTTAGGCGCGCTTTTAATAATTTTACCTTCTTAAATACGGGTGTACATTTCATGCGACCCAAATCCAAATCCAAAAACGTTGAATAGGAATGTGTCGAGGATCCGGGTGCATTTCATGTGACGTGATCCGAAAATACGTTCTTAAACGACGTTCACTTTCTTAATAATTTCACAAAAGCGGTAATTGATTCTAAAAAATGCACAAATAGGATAATATGTATTAAAATCAAATATTTTAGCCAAATATGACAGTTGAGCGGCCGTGCTAAAATCACGGAACTCGGGAGTGCCTAACACCTTCTCCCGGGTTAATAGAATTCCTTACCCGGATTTCTGGTTCGCGACTGTTAAACAAAGTCAAACCTTTCCTCGATTCGGGATTAAAATCGGTGACTTGGGACACCATAAATATCCCAAGTGGCGACTCTGAATCCTAAATAAAAAATGAATCCCGTTTCGATTGTCCTTAAATTGGAAAAACTCCTTTATTACTATATCTCTTCCCGGGGTGTAGTAAACCCGTATAAAGCTTTCGGAAAAAGGAGGTGTGACAATTATAATTCATGAGTGGGGTAAATATCCACTACATTTTTGGGATCGGGTCATTCACCTCAGCTGGATTTATGTACCACACTCCCATAAGAGCGGGCCATTCGCCTCAGCGATTTAATATATGCATCAATGATTTGTGTTGTTCGACCGTCGGAAGTGCACAATTTACTTTTATGTTAGATTGGGTCGTACGTCTCAGCATTTCCTATAAAATACCCTCATGGAATCGTGTGTAAATTTTGCAAGAAGCCAGTATATCTGTGGGGTTTTCCCTGTGAAATCCAATATATCTATATATCTGCTCTGATTAAGGATGGAATTTGCTAGTTGAGAGCTTGAGTTAATTGTAAAGATGGGAATTGTACCACGTATTTTGTACTTCTTTATTTCATTTATTTACTCTGCCTTATATTTATTTACCTTTTTATTGTACCTGATATAATTTGACCACTGGTAAGTGTCGAAGCCGACCTCTTGTCACTATTTCTTCGAGGTTATACTGGTTACTTACTGGGTATGCGTTATTTTTGTACACATACTACACTTGCTGTACATTTTGTTGTGCATTCAACGATATGGTTAATACGGTAACTTAGGTGAGCTGCATCTTATGTGACGATCCGCAACCAGCAAATTCTCTTTCAGAGTATTCCGGTCTACCTAAATTTGTATTCCGAAAAGTTATTATATTTTATTTATTTTATTTTTTGGACAAAATTTGGATTTTATTTCATCAGAAATCTGGCTTTACATTCCCAAATTAATGCTGACCATTAATCTCATATTCACTATTATAAAGTAAAACTATACTATACTGACATTAATTACACGTTGCTATACTAAGGAGTATTTTTTAAAATTTTCAATTCTGCTCACCATTTGATCTTCTTTCTGCCTTGTATGTGTATATGTATTGCAATTTTCTTGCAAAGTTCATCTATGCTATATCTTCCTTTGTTAAATATCATCTAATTCCTTTCACGCCAGATGCAGGAAATAACCATTGTAAACAATGTTGTGATCATTTTTGCTTGCAATCTTTTCTCTTTGCCATACTGCTTATCAATTTCAATTCATGCTGCTAGCTTCCTATCTATCTCGCATTGCCCGTCCAAATCAATATTTTTTCCCATAGCTTGTTTGTACTTGGACAACCAATGTATAGGTGATCAAATATTTCCACAGTCTTTGCACAGAATACATATTCTAATTGAACTTGAATTCCAATCTTGCAAGTCTATCCACAGTTACTATCCTTTGGTGGATAGCATAGATGGAACTTGAACCTAGGATGGATCTGTGCATGTATATGAATAGTCTTCCAATCTACTTTGGGGAATTGAAGCTGTAGTTGGACATAAGGTTTATGTATCTAAAATTTGCCTTGTTTCACGAAGCTGTCTAGTGTGTTTATGAGATTGTTATGAAATGACATCAGCTTCTGTACTTCATCCTTTGCCTCTATGATCTTCCTCACCACCCATCCTGCTATTTTGGTGTGCTTACCTCTTCAATAGGCCTGTTTTTTATGTAGTAGTTGTGAGCCCTAGTAAATGCTCATGTACTTGTGACACTTAGTTCTGGGATGATTGCGGATATTCAGTATTGAAGTTATTAAAAACATTATTATTTACTCTGTAAAGTTCATTTTACTAGTTAAATTGAAGAAAATTTATGATTTCAAAATTTCAAAATGAGAATTTAATTAACTATTTAGTGTTGACTTGCCTGACAGTGGTGTCCGACGCCATCGCGACCTTTAACGGATTTTGGGTCATGACAATATGGTGTCAGAGCACTAGGTTCACTTAGGTTCATGAGTCATGAGAGATTCTAGTAGAGTCTTGCGGATCATTACGTAGACGTCTATACCTATATTCAAGAGGCTACAGGGCTGCTAGGAGCACTTCTCTTCTTGATTCCTTATCGTGCGATTTGATTCCTTTGAGGCTTATGCCTTTATTTCTCTCCTATTCAATCTTATCCAATGGAAAATGCTTATTATAAATTTGGAATTGAGGAATTGTAATAGTACTACAGATGTGGTGCAGGATGTCTCTCCCCACATATTTGACTAGGCTATTGTCGCCACCTTCCAGAAGGTCGTTCTATCGTTTTAGCTTAGTATTAGCATTACTTAAAGTTTTGAGATTTGGCATTGATTCTTATGATGATTTATGTGTTGCTATGGCACAGAGTGGTGTAATGGTAGGATGCTTGTCTATGCGTCGAAGCAGTGAATGACTTGAAAGGATGTTTACTTAATGCAAGTTTTAGAGATTCAGTATTTTATCTCCGGCGGAGGAAAGTCAACCGAACTATGAGTGTTAAAGTTGGGTTCATGGAGTAAAGATACTTGGTAATTTCGAGTATGGTGGAATCTTCATCTATGATGTGGTGTCGTCGTCCTTGATTGAATATAAAATGTTAAGTTCACCGGTGTTATGGTTTTTTTCAATTCGCCTTTAGAACAAAGTATTTTGAATTTCCATAGTATGGTTAAGCATCAAACTTTTGCAGCGAAATGTATGGTTAAGCATCAAATTTTTGCAGCGAAATGTGAAAAGGGGCTTGGAGTTTTCTATGTTATCTTCAGCCCATGGTGTAGCATTTGAGGAACGAGAGAAAATGACTTTAGATTAATCGATGCTCTGGAAGATGGACCGGTGAAGGTAATTACTACTTCTTTGAAAAAATGAACCGACGACAATACTTTTTCCTCGAGGAACGGAAATGATAGGACATCGAACAGAGACCTACGAGATACGCCATCTGTCACAGAAGATTGCACTGTTATTCAAATAGCCAGCTTAATGTCGACAAAAGGAGCTCGAGGAGCCGAGCGTGAGAAATATTTCCCATCACTTCGTCATGAGAAATGCGGAGACTATCTGAATGCAGCAAAATCAGAAGACTTGATTTTTTACTATCGAGAAATTTTGGAAGCCTTCCATGAGACCCCGAGGGTAGAAGGCCACGATCGAGTTCTTGACCTCAAGGCTCGGTGATGTTCAGCTCAAAGGAAGCAAGGCCTGAAGCCGGGATACAAAAGGAAGTCTCCTAGGCACATGGTTGCATCTAACAAAGCTGGCCTATTTGGAGCCTACTATGAGGTCTTGTGTCAAGCCGTCCCATTATTGTACTCTTACAATTAATATAAATGTACTATACCGAGTCCCCCCGCCTATATAAGGGGGACTTACCCTACCTTGTAACGGACCGATGTTGCTCTACTTCTCAACAATGCAATTATCTCTCTCTCTCTCTCTTTCTTCTAAGATATCTGCCTCCATTGACCCCGAGGTCGCCTTAGCACTTTATTGTTTTCTTCACTTGTTCTTCATTATTTGGCTCAGTATTGATAGTATATAGCCTTACTTGCTCATATCTTGGTCAGTTATCCCCTTCTCGAATACCCCCGGCAAGCTCGAGATAGGCTCAAGGATCGACTCCGAGGTATCTACCATCCTGCTTTGTGCCCGGGAAACGTCCCCTTACTTGTTCGATTACTGTTTTGGATAACTCGATCTTTACAATCTTACTTCATGTTTTAGGACTAACAACCCTTTCGAACTAGCTTGGGAATAGATACTGTATTCTTAGAATCCCATATACAAATCTAATTGTTGTTACCATTTTCATGGTAAACAACGGTCTTTAATGAATTTAGGGTCCTGACATCAGCGCCTTGCACAGTATGTTTGGCACCCCAAATGGTGCTTTGCGCCGACTTTGTTTATCCGAGCTATTTTAACTTCCTCCTTAATTTTGGGACGTTTTCACTTATTTAAAAGCCCTACCTTATTCTCGCACACAGCATGCACGAAAACGTACTCTACAAAGGGGAGATCTCAAGAACCAAATGTTATGCCCCATGTTTTTGTACATGGAAGTACACCATAAGTAAATTTATACAAGCTCAAAAATGAGATGTGACATCCCGCACTTTCATACGTTAAAGTTTTGTCGTAAGTTTGGGAAGGAGATTATTTTGAGATTTTAAGTATTATTCTATTTCAATCAAGTGATAAGTAAATTCATGAAGGTGAGACGGTGAGGGAATCCAAGAAACTGAATTTCGTCGACATTTGACATTTTGGGATAAAATACGGTCTAAGCTATAATACCCCATATTTATGGACTAATGCCATACAAGGTAATACATGAAAATGATAGTATGGAGTATAAGGTATGTTAAAAATGAGTAGTATTTTAAGTAAGTTGAGATAATTTATAACGATGTGGGTAATTAGTTAATTATAGGATAATGGGAGATTACTTAGTTAATTAAGCAATTGTTCGGTAATTAATTAGAAAAATTAGATAATATTCGACCCTCCCTCCACGTGAAAACAAGCCAGCCCAAGATATATGACTCTTAATTCATTATGGGTTATGTGGCAAGATTAAGGATTAAGGGTGTGTGGTTAAGCCACCACATAGAATGGGGGCCACACCCATTCAAATATAAGGTTTTTCTAATTCAAAGGGAGGTATATATCTTTTAACAATCCATAGCAAAGACTCCAAAGTACGGTGCAATCTTAACCAAAGAGACATTTTGCAATTTTAAGGGAATACAGTGCAATCTTTCTCAAGAAACTCTTACGGATTCTCCCCTACTTTGATCCGTCGTTACATGGTTTGTCGCAATTGACGTGTGTTAGAATGATTTTCAAGAAAATCGGCTCAGTTATGTTAAGGCTATTCCATCTTTCCTTTTGGCATGATCTATACGACACAAACGAAACGAGCAAATGCACAACTTTCATAAATGACTCTATTCATAGAAATATTAAAGGTGCCTATATAATTGGATTCCCATGGTCTTATTATAACATCTTCTGTTCATGGGTCTGAAAAAATATGTAAGTTGAAAAAGTTTACTTCATGATATTACTCAAAGGCATAATAGTCTTATGACATTCTGAGAGATTTTATTGACATACTTCTCATGCTTGCATTCATTAATACATGTACATTGACCCATGCCTAGATGGCGTTATATACACGTATATATGTGTATTATATGTATATGGAATGTGGGAAAAGGTTACTGTGTTATATACGCACCACCACCTAATCATCTGGTATATGTTGATTATTTTGCCCACATTGGCCGAGATGATATGATTTGATGCCTTAGGAGGCTTGATGATGTTATGAACACATAAAACTTTTCACGACATGACGTTCATACATATATGCATGACATAATAAGTATTTCATGATTTATAGAGTTATCTAGACTTACAGATTGAGTCATTTACTCCATGTTTCTTCCATGGCTTTTATATACTTATTTATATGCCTTACATACTTGGTACATTATTCATACTAACGTCATTTTTTTTGGGGGACGCTGCATTCATGCCTGCAAGTATAGACAATCTGTTTGACTAGACCTCATAGTAGACGAGATTAGGATTCAGCAAAGGATCGGTAAGACTCTACCTCATTTAGACTGCAGCCGAGTCTATGAGTCATCGTGTTAGTATTTTGCTATAGACTTATGGGTAGGCTGGCACCCTATCCTATTTGATTGAAAATACTCTTAGCGGATTTGTAGATAGAGTTTCATTTTGTATGATATGTTAGAGGCCTTGACGATCCGTATGTATTCATGTTTTAAGAATATGGTTCATTGATACTGTGATTTCCCACTTATAGTTATACATTATGAGTTGTGGCCATGTTGACCCAGCTATCAATGATAGTACGATAAGAAAGATATGTTAAGTTGGTACTCGGTTGAGTAAGGCACCAAATTCCCTTCGTGACCCTTCGGTTTGGGCCGTGGCAAAAGCGGTATTAGAGTAGTTCTTTCCTTGTTAGTCTACAAATCATGTCTAGTAGAGTCTTGTTTATGCATGTGTTGTGCACCACACTTATAAGGAGGAGACTACAGGGCATTTAGGACTGTCACTATTTCTTCTTACTTTAGATCGTGTGGTAGAGCTCTCAGTTGTAAGAACTCAATTTCCTAAACTCGATCTTATTCATAATAGAATGATGCATAAATCTAGAAAGACAGGTCATAAGAGATTGCACGGCGATATGGAAGAGTTTAGTCAGAGGAACTCGATTTTGAATCATGTTTATGATAAGTAAATGTGAGGTCTTCAGCAGATCATGTGTGTACTAAGACGTGTAATCTTCCTGATATGGAGTCTTAAGGCAAGAAAATCTATCCACCCATATAGTGAAAATCAACCAGAGAATCAGAACAAGTTTTAGCAAGTAAAATAATCAAGGTGAAGAAGGGTACGAGACACCTACTTAATGAAGATTATCAGTGTTTACAATCCAAGCAAAGAAATATGAGCAATTTGAGTTACCTTCGATTGTGATATATTTATGTACAATTGGCCACACCCATATTAGGTATACCCTGTAGGAGCTAACAAATATGGTTTAAGAGAAGGACGGATATTAGAACCCATATGGGGTTAGAGTAACCCAAAATTATCGATGGAATGTTTGAATTAGTTGACATTTGTGAAGGACATTACAAATGTACTAATAGATCTCATTGTGAGACACCCAAATGGTCCGCTCTAGAATAGTACAACTAGATATAAACACTAGAATGTTCAAACTGGAAGCCTGGAAGGGATAAATATTACCTTAGTATGGACCCCGTCCCTAGTAGAGAGATAATGTTAGGTGACCTGAAGAGCCAATGGATGAAGTAAGGGGAGCTAAAAGTAAAAGAATGTTGTTGAAGTTTTCAGAATAAAATAATAGACATAAATGTTAGCAAGAAATAAGAAAAGAGTTAATGAAGAATTATGAGAAAGATGCGATACATGGATGACAACGGTAGGTCAAAAAAAGAATGAAATAACGGTATTACAGAGTCCATAGTCAAGGGAAGGAAAAGATGAGAAGTGACAGGACTTGAGACAACAAAAGAGTATAGACCATAAAGTCATATCCTCGAGAAATAAGTTCGTGACTTTAACGTGATTACCAGAAGAAAAAGTTAGACATCAGAGTAATGAAATCAGTTTGGGCTAGTGAACAAGATAAACTAAATATGAATTAGGGATTGAGTGATTTGATAATAGTCGGCATCATGAGAAATTCAGATTTTGATTCAGTAGTAAAAGAATGGACGACAGAAGAATATTCATTTAGGAAGATGCTTCCCTAAAACAAGTAATATGAGAAAAGTTAAGCCTAAGGGATTGTGTGTGCAGTTACACTAAGTGTCACCCTCGCGAGTAAGGAATTTTGCTATCCTTGATACAGAAGGATCAATGCTAGGTAAGTAAGGGACATTAATGATGTGATAAGTCGCCAAAGAAGAAGAGATAAAATATCGATAGGTATATCATCATAGTGCTAAATCTTAGTACTCCCCTAAAGGGGAGAATATGGAGTGATGTGGCATGAAGTCAGAATTAAGTGATTCTAGTCATCATGTAATGGTAAAGAAATAATGCAGTAAAAATGAAAAAGGAATGAGATTACACTTATTCAAATCCTATATTTATTTTATAATTCAAGAACATTAAGCAAGCACGATGTCAAGGAGGGGAAATAAGGGTTCCTGCCCCGAGTTGTTATTGATAAATAAGGAGCTAGTGCAAGATGTAGGCTAAGACAAAGAAAATAACCCAAGAAAGATTACGTGGAATATTAAGATGAGAATGGGCCAACGAGTAGTTAGTAGTTGATTCAGGAAGACCCTAGTTATGGCTAGACAAGAGGATACAGATGAATCAATAGATCGCGCAAGATAAACATCGTGAAACCCAATATGGGGAATTCAGTCTTGTAGATATGGCATGGTAATACTTGGGAAATATTGATAGAGGATTTGGAATAGTTAAAGGTATCGTATGAGTGTTATGGAAATAAAAGATAATGCCACTGGGAAGATTTGTCAAATATTAATTCAGGTCAAATATCAAATTCAGGAGCAACCCTACAAGCAAAACAGCGTGGAGGTAAGTAACTAAGGATAATTATTGGGGATAAAGAACGTCAAAATTTTTGTCGAGTATACAATGCAATAAGCTCACAGGTTTATAAGAGTTAGAGGGTCTTCCCTAAGTACTACAATGAAAGACTAGCTGAGGAAATAAGGAAGAAGGCTTCAACCTAAGCATGGTGACCTAAAGAGGAAATAGTCTTGTACCGTTCGTCTCACAACAGCATTGGGAAGAAGAAAAAAATCAAAAGGTGATATTCAAGATCATATGGGTTATATGGAATTCCAATATGTGTGGGCACTAAGATAACCCAAGTATTTATCATACAACCCATTTAAAGAAAGTTGAGAAGGAACAAAAAGAATAATTTGTTTAATGATCCAGAGTTAGTTATGTTATGAATGCACTTAAGAGTTTGGAGTATTATCCATGCAGCATATATGTGTCAAATTATAAAGCCGTAGAAGATTCTGGTATAAGTTAAAAGAAAGAATTGAGCCCAGGTCAAAGGCAAAAGATTGAATTGTTAGAAGATTATATCATGGATATTCCCTAGAGTCCATGAAGGACTAGAGTAATAACTAATACCATAAGCCGCAGATCGGAAGAGAGATTAAGCCCTACATAAAGGTTGATCATAGGAAAGAGGAAACTAAAGAGTTACATCAACTAAGTAAATCAGGAGTTTGATTATTGGACCCAAAAAATTATGGACATCGTGATTAAGAACATTGAAGAATCACTCTTAGTATTAGAGGTACAAGAGAGACAAGTAGTCATATTTTATAACGGCTCTACAATAAAGCCAGTTAGGAGCACCACCCTAATAAGAAGTCAGTATGAAGCTCTCACCGAATCATGTAAAGAGGTGCAAGTATTATAATAGAAGTTCAAGTTGTGGATGTAAATTATACCTATGTGAAAGGGAGGTCATGAAAGATATAGAAGATGTGATGTGAGACTTTAAGGTAAGGAAGGTAAAGGTGAACAACGTACGACATACTAAGATGCAGAAGGTTGTGAATAGTCCATACTTTGGATAGAAGGCTAGACGCGCGGGGATTCAATATCTAGCAATGATAGTGGCATTGCCAGTGGCATACTTTCCAGCCAATGGTTTCTAGGTATCGATAGGCCAAGTCAAGAGATTAAAGAAGAGTTAGAGGTGATGTGATGTCTCACATGATATTCTAGAATAACATAAGGAAATCTATGGTGCAAGCAAGTTGAAGGAAGGCGCGAATAATATAAATAGATATGGTAGGTCACAAGCTAAAGTATGGTAGAGCGGCAAGGTTTTCGGAAGACATTAGTAAGGATAAGAAAATGATGAGTGAGGAGGTGACGATAATGGATAAGTCCTCAGGATTAAGCCCATGAAAACGAGAGAGCTAATGGTTTCTCTAAGTTATAGGAAGCTCAGTATAGCCTGAATGAACTCAAAGTAGTCCAAGACTAGTAGTATTTGGAAGAGATGGAATGTTTACTTGGTAGTAGAATAAGGGTGTGATTGTGATAGATAAAGGATGACATTTGGTCCCTCGATTGAGTAATGATTTGAAGAAAAAAAGAAAGGATTCATGAATTGTACGGGATTAAAATACCCGCGTAAGGTGAATCACATTAGGAAGCCATAAAATACGATTATTGAAGTATAGTGTCGCCCCTAGGTGGATTAGGCAAGTCATATCAAATATCCCCCAATAAGACGTAAGCCCTTGTGACAATGTATTACGTAAGAGGTTTCAAGTTATTAGTAGTAGATTGCAGATCAACATTGAGGTGGATCAACAATGGATGGAGAAAAGTTAAAAACTATGAGATGAGATTAGGCCGTCATTCTTAAGATAAATAGTAATGAGAAAGTATAAAAGGACTTAGATATATACATATATAATAAGCAATAAAAGTAACCCGGGGTTAGGTAGAAGACCTCAGTGATGATAAATCGAAGTTAGAGTGATGGAATAGTATAACCTACCTAGATGTAGTAAAGTCGTACAGATGGAATGTTAAAATTGAGTAGTATTTTAAGTAATTTGAGATAATTCATAACTATGTAGGTAATTGGTTAATTATAAGATAATAGGAGATTACCTAGTTAATAAGGAATTGATGGGTAATTAATTAGAGAAATTAGATAAGATTAGATCGTCCCCCCACGTGAAAACAATCCACCCCAAGATATATGACTCTCAAGTCATTATGGGTTATGTGGCAAGATTAAGGATTAAGGGTGTGTGGTTAAGCCACCACATGGAGTGGGGCCCACACCCATTCAAATACGAGGCTTTTCTAATTCAATGGGAGGTACATATCTTACGACAATTCATAGCAAAGACTCTAAAGTATGGTGCAATCTTAAGCAATGTGAGATTTTGCAATTTTAAGGGAGCGAGGTGCAATTTTTCTCAAGAAACTTCTACGGATTCTCCCCTACTTCGATCCACCGTTACATGATTTATCGCAATTCAGATATGTTAGTGGGATTTTCAAGAGGATCGTCTCGGATATGTTAAGGCTATCCCTTCTTTCCTTTTGGCATGATCTATAATACACAAACAAAATGAGCAAATGCACAACTTTTATAAATGACTCTATTCATAGAAGTCTTAGAGGTGCCTATGTTCTTGAATTTCCATGTGACTTACTATTACATCTTCTGTACATAGGTCTTAGAAAAATACGTAAGTTACTCAAAGGCATAATGGTCTTATGACATTCCAAAAGATTTTATTGACATACTTCTCATGCATGACATTATTTTATAGATGTACATTGACCCATGACCAGATGGCATTATATATATATATATATATATATATATATATATATATGGTGTGAGCATGTGATTTTTGCCCTATACGAATTATTTCCAAAAATTCAAACAAAATGACTTCTTTCATTATTTTACAATTTCGTGAATTTTGTGTTATTTTCTGTTAATTGTTTGCATTTTATTTGTGCATTTTAATGTAAAAAAATACACTTGACGTTTGCATTTAGGATTCAATTTTATATTTTTAGGATTAATTAGTAGTTAAGTTGTCTTTAAATCAAAAAATAAAGAAAATAACAAAAATGGTCTTTTTGCATTTTTAGTTTTAATTTGTGTAATTGGAAAATTAAATAATATAATTTTAGAGTCAATTTGGTCTTTGACTTCTAATTTGTCATTTTAACAAAAATAAAAAAAATACAAATACAAAATAAGAAAAGAAAAGAGAAAAAGAAAATAAAATGAAAAAGAAAAACAAAAGAAAACACATTAAAAAGAGTGGGTCTTAATAAAGGACTCGAATTGGGCTCCCTTTTAAGCTCTGCTTCAGCTCAAATTTACCCTCGTCTGACCCAGCCCAGTACCCCAAACCCGGCCTGCCCACCTTATTAAACCAAACGACCCCGTTTCGTGGGTCTTGAATCTCAGCCATCAAGGATCCCTGATCCAACGGCTGGGAACTGATCTAATTTCCATATAAAAATGTCGGATTCTTACCACTCCCCCCCCTCGTATCATCATCCCAAATCACCCCAAAGACCATCCCTGTAAGTCCGCCGCCGGAATTCGCCTCACGACAGCGGCCCGTCGCCAAACCACCCCAAAATTACACCCCTGATTCCCCTCTCCCCCCTCTATCCAAATCCACCATCCTTTTCCCTCGAATCCCACCCCAGGTCGTCGAATATTAGATCAAAGAATATCCGGCCAAGACCCAAAGTCATCCAAATGACACCAAATTTACACCATAGGACCGCCATGACCTCCCCTATCAAACCCCCAAGGCCTTGTCCCTCGAATCTGAACAGAACCCTTCGAATATCAATTTGAAACTTTCTGGCCAGAACCCTAATCACTCCAAACCTTACCAAATTAATACCACATGGTCCCCGGGTTTCCCTTATGAGGAATTCAATGTCAGTAGCACTCAATTCCCATCGGAGATGGCCGGATTTAAATTTTGAGAATTGGCCGGAGTCTTGAAGTCGAGTCAGTGAGTTTTTTTTCCTCTGGTGTTAATTTATTTTCATTATCGTTTGGCTTCTTGATTACATACTAATTTTGGTTGTTAATAAGAGTTAATCCGAAAATAAATAAGTTTCAATTTCGTTTAACAATTGTTTTATTCTGATTCCATCATTGTTTTAGTGTCCAGTTTAGTTTTGCTTGATTAGTTTAAACCTGCCTTGATAATTCTAGGTGTTAGCCTAATTGTTAGTTTATGTTTTTTTACTATTCCTGCTTAGCTCTTTAGGCTCATTAAATTCAGATAGATAAGTGGTAGTTTAGGCATTTCTGACAAAAGGAATATTGTAGTAACTGAGAATGAACTTCCTAGGAACTTCTAGATGAGGGTTTTAGATAAATTACAAAAGATAAGTGTACTAAATTGGGTAACAAGTCAATAAGTGAGGGACTATTCTGAAAATGAAATAAGGACTAATAAGAAAAGGGAAAAATCTGATAGAGTTTTATTTGGTGCCTATAAAAAGGCATGCACATTGCCTTCGTAAAAAAGTTTTTTTGGACTCTCAAAAATTCCCCCAAAAACAATTCTTCTCCAATATCAGATCTGAGAAGTAGAAGTTCGAAATTAAAAAACCAAAAACCATAGAAAACTTTCAAAAATCCAAAAACAAAACAGAAATACAGTAAAAAAATAAAAAAAAGAGCACTGTTCCATTGGATGTTGTAGGATGATTTTGATTTCCAGCTGTTCAATCACATGTGTTGGTTCAAGGTCTAGCTACTGGAATTTCAGAGATCTATTAGTTCCATTTCGAGTGGTTTTAGGTTCAATTGAATCATTTTGGGCCAATCAGTTGGTGTAGTATTTTGGTAGTGTGTTACTGGTTCTGGTGAAGTTGTATTTTGGTTCAAATTACTCATGTTTGCTGGTTGTTGCTGTTTCTGATTGCTGGTACTGTTTTGGAGTAATTCGATAGTCTACCTGTTGTTTTCCTGCTGCTGATCTTCTTTCTTCTATTGTGACTCGATTTACCAGGTACACATTTAAACCATGAATGGATGTAGCTTTGAGTTGAGATGCTGAAGTGAAATGCACACGCATTTGCTCTCTGATATTTGCGTGTTTATACTGTCATAGTAGAAGAGACGATCTATAATCTGTACTTGCTTAGTTTACATTTGATTTGAGTGATTTATGTTTATACTGTGTAACTCGGACTGTTGAACGATATTGGATTGTTAAATTTTGGATTTGAGTCCATTTCTTCTAAATAAGTAGTCTCAATGCATGTAGTTGGAATCCTGTGTTAGTTGTAATTTAAAACCAGAATCTGAGTCAAAACCATTAGCAGACTCTTGTCTATGACAAAATACAGGCGTAACAAGTAGTTAGTAGTAACCTCAGTGACTTAGCTCTAAGATCACGATTATAATGTTAGTTTGCATTAATGTAACAATAATCAGTCTGTTGTGTAGTAAAGTTGTTTCCAGCTTGTTATTCACCTAGTGATATCTAAGAATCCATCAAAATACAAGTAATAAGATAAAGCATAGAACTGGAATAAAAAATGATCAATCTCTCACTAGCTTGAGTTTGGATTTATAGAGGATTGTGTAATCGATTAAGTCGTGTCAGTTTTGTTAAAATTGCTAATCTAACCTATATCCTGAATTTAATTAAGATTTAAAGTAAGATCAGTGGTAGGTGCAAAGTGATTTTCATAATTTGAGGTAAAATATAGTGCAAAACTGCACAGAATCATGTAAACAGCTCGGAGGCTTAATTGGGCCGTTAGATTTACATCTAGGTGCCGTTTTGTGCTTCCACCAAGACTCGACCTCAGAGTCATGATCTCCAGTTGCGACTAAATTTGAACAATGTCTTTTGGGCCCGGTTTCTCCAATGGCAGGCCCAAAGTGTCTGATCCTTTTTATTTTGAACAAATTGCTAAGCATGCTTTATTTTTTTTTACTTTATAAGCTACTGGGCCGGAATTGTTTGAGAGTGAATCATGAGGGTTTGGCCTTTTATCAACATGAATTAATTAGGACTTCTCTTTGTTATTAGAGATAAATAAAATAGAAAAATATTAGTTGCTTTAGTTTTACCTTTAAAATAATAAATGAGACGAGCCTCGCCAAATAGAAACGCATCTATTGTGGGGCCCTCAATAAATGGTTATATTAAAATACTTAGAATTCGGGACGGGCCATTTAGCGAATTTCACGGGCTTCCCCAAAGATAATAACGCGTTATTCACTTTAGGCGCGCTTTAAATAATTCACTTTCCTAAACTGGGGTGTGTATTTCATGTGACCCAAATCAACTCCCAAAACGTTGAATAAAGTGTGTTCAAGATTGCGGGTGCATTTTATGTGACGCGGTCCAAAGACACATTTTAAACGACGTTCAACTTTCTTTAAAAATTAAATAAAAAAGTGGTTAAAAGTTAAAATCGGCACATGGGTTCATCATGTAATAAAATCAGATAAATAAGCTAAACACGACAGTTGAGCGACCGTGCTAGAACCACGGAACCCAGGAATGCCTAACACCTTCTCCCGGGTTAACAGAATTCCTTACCCAGATTTCTGGTTCACAGACTGTTAACAGAGTCATATTTTCCTCGGTTTGGGATCCAACCGGTGACTTAGGACACCATAAATCTCTCAAGTGGCGACTCTAAATCTATTAATAATAAATCTCGTTCCGATTGTCCTTTAAGTGGAAAAACTCCTTTATGCCCTTGCGGGTGTAGTGAAAAAGGAGGTGTGACAGCTCTGGCGACTCTGCTGGGGATTGAGAACCCAGAACTACGGTTCAGGGTTCAAGGATTCGAGCTCAGTTAAATTGTTATATTTGTTTCTCTACATGTTCCATGCTATATGTGCTAAATGTTTTACCGCTTTGATATTTGTTGAATTGTATATGAATTGTCGTGAATCCCTCCCTCTTTTTGAGTCTTCTACATCATGGAGAAGGGTGCACTTCGTGTAGCTTCTCTTCTGTTTAGAGTCCTTTTTCCAATTTAGAATGAGGTTTGGATAAGTTGCAAAGCCGGCAGAGCTTCTATATCCCCGGTACACTTCCTCCCCCTCGGCCCGAGTTGTCTGCTCGGGTAAGCCAGGTCTAGACCAATAAACCTAGGGTTTAAACCTAGAAGAACAAAACCTCATGTCGGATCCCTAGTAGGAACGCTTGTTTGCATCATGTGCATTTGACTTAGGGGACTCAACACAAGGGTTGGGTCCGTCTAGGACAGGTGACCTGAAATGAAATGACCATCCTGATGCATCTTATGTGCTACTTGCGCATTTATTTGCTCGACTTTGCATGTTGATCGGCTTATATATAACACGTGCAAAATTATGAAAAATAGCAGTGTTAGGACTAAATGAGGGTACCATTTGTTTGAAAGAAAAAAAAACAATACCCAAGTAGTACCGAGATGCTGCCAGAATTTTTTGAAAAATGAAAAAAAAAATTGAAAAATAGAAAGAAAATTGTTGTTCAAAGACATACATTTGATTTTGGAAAATCCGCCCGAACTACGCTGGTTTGATTCTCACCGGATGTGAGATACGTAGGCAACCCTCATCGGGTCCAACCTCCCTTCTGCAAAAAGAACCCAAAGATGTCAAAATTTTGATTTTTTATCATCAATAAGTCGGGTAATGTCATTCTTGTTTTAAAATAAGACGAATGTCCCCAAAAGGATGCTGGAAGGCCGTTTTTGCAAGAACAGCAACACTGAGTCATTTTTAATGGTTTGCGAGCACAGCCTTAAAATCTTCCTCCCAGAAGTGTTGAAGGGCCGTATTCGCAAAACCAAATCCTTGCTTTCTAAATAAATAATTATTTTGCAAAAATAGCCAGTTTTCCAAATAAATCATTTTCAAATAATTGTGCAGGCTGACTTCAAGTAACATCGAAACCTTCTCGGTCCTGAGTGAGATCCCATTGAAACTCCATATGTGGTGGCATGATCTAGGAATAGGAAGCAGAGAGACTATGGTCAAGATTTTGGGCGGCCTAGTTTAGTTACTAAACATCAAACCAAGGAAGGATATCATTGAGGCACTAATACCATTTTGGGACCCGACCCGTAATGTATTCCGGTTTTCAGATTTTGAACTCACACCTACGTTAGAAGATATTGCGGGATACGCAGGTCTCAACGGGAATCTTCGAGGTAGATACCCACTGGCCCCACGACCGGTAACCCTTCATTGGTTTTTGGATCTGTTGAACATCAGCTGGTATATTCAGGACCCGCATCTGGCAGAAGGGTGTTGTACATTGCATTTCCTATATCACCGGTATGGTAACCTAAAAGGTTTCGAGGAACCCAATACCGGCTTGACACATGCCGGAAATAAAGACAAATGGGAAGCTCGACGGGGATTAGCCTTTGTGGTAGCCTTTCTGGGAGTGGTGGTTTGTCTGAGAGAAGATGGTCATATAGACCTCGGCCTTGTAGGGATGCTAGATGTTTCCACGAAAAAACCTACTAGCACAGTGGTTCCTCTGATCATAGCAGAAATGTATCGAGCTCTGACCAAATGTCGGGAAGGCGGGAAATTCTTTCAAGGTTGCAATTTGCTCTTACAGTTATGGATGAAAGAACACCTCTATCACCGCACAGGCTATATGAACAATGGTTTAACTGGGTTGAGTTGTATTGCAGAGTTCGGGACTCGGATGATAGGTATTGAGTTCCCTGAAGGTACTGAGGCCTGGTCGTCATGCTTAAGATCCCTGACCGCAGATAAAGTTAAATGGGCTTATGGGTGGCTCCCTGCTACCGAAGCTGTATACACATCAGGAGAGGTCCCCTATATTCTTTTTATGGTTATCCGAAGCATACAGCCTTACACTCCTTACCGGGTTTTGCGACAACTTGGGAGATTCCAGACAGTGCACAATGTTGAAGACTTGAGTGAGCAAGTCATTGAGTTAGGCTCGAAGGCTGCATTTCCTGAAGGCAGAATCCGAAAGATATGGAATGAGTGCCGGTTCCTAGAGCCTAAAACCATAATACCGGACCAAGCTAGAGGCGAGGTAGATCCCAAGTATCTGACGTGGTTTGGAAAAAGATTTCAAATCCCAGAGAGACCCGCTAAAAGACCGCACGTGCAGCAATTTACTGATGGGGTCCAGGTTCAATGGGATTGGCAAACAAGGGAAAAGGAGTACCGAGCTAGAATAGGAAAGTTGGAGCAATAGGTCCGGGACCTCCAATTTGACAAGAGTGTACAGGATGCAGCCGACGAGGGTGATAAAAAGAAATTAGCTCAGGAGAACAAAGCACTCAAAGCCCAAATTAAGCAAATGAAAATAGATGCTAGGAACCAAGAAAGAAGTCCATTTGATGAAAGGTTGATCAAAGGGTTAAAGAGACAAATCTTGGACTTCCAAGAAGAATTAGAAAAATCCAAGGGAAACATGGCAAGGCTTCGGGCACAGTGGGCCAAGAAGACTGCGGAAAGAGCCTAGTTTGTACAACAATTGAAGAGAGACTACGAGGGAACCATCGCCAACATGAGGAGAAAAATGAATACTCTGGAAGAAAAAGTGGCCCGGCGAGACAAAGAATTTCAGGCCGAGAGGGACCGTTGCTATGAGTTGATCGCCGAGATGCAAGGGGAAATAAAATTGCTAGAAGATCTTCACCTCCAGGATTCCCAGGTACTAGAAGCCCGCACCCAACAGATAAGCCGACTTCTCCAAGAAAAGGGCCAAATCAGGGAAATGATCTAAAGCATTGCACACTATATTGTCAAGAGGTGCCAGGACGGTGAACAGATGGGTCGTACCATTTTCTTTACGTCAGTGATGATATTTGTGACAGGTCATGAATGATTTGGAGCAATTGCAAAGGGGTCTTGCGCGCAGGCCCGCGGAGATGCCGAATGATACCCCGCGGGTCCCAGGGTTTGAAGCTTTCATGTACTCCTAGATTAGTCGAGTCTACACTTTGTTTTTAAGTCTGTTTTGTACCTTCCTTTTGAAAATGAAAAACAGATAGTCTGGTAGTTTTGTAATCACAGTTGTCATTAATGAAAATTCAAAAATTCCGAAAAATTGTTCTTTATTTCTTGCATTTAATTTTGCACTTATTGACAAGAACTACGCTTGGTCTGATTCATGCAGGGTCATGATACGTAGGAAATCTCCATAGGATTCGACCCTAACCAAAAGAAAAGGAAAGAAAAGAGGGGAAACACAATAAAAGGCAAAAAGAAAAGAGCGGAAATATAAGAAAGAAAAGTACAAATCGAGAAAAGGAGAAAATAGGAACCGGAGAAGACAAAGGCAAGAGTAAAAAGAGGAAACAAGAAAAAGAAAAACAAAGAAAGAGAAAGTTTACAATTGGAAATAAAGGGAAAGCCGGGATGACGCACGTAGTCGAGCAAATGCATAATAGAAACCGTCAACTGCCTAGGTGCATTCATACCCCAAAGATGCTGTTATCTATTTGTTAATGCCTTAACCGCTAACAACATTGTTGTTGATGATGAGTCCAGGCAAGTGGTTCAGTTGAATGGAATTCTGGCAACCCACCCGTACAACACCCGTTTTAAAGATAAGTCAAAAATGGTCAACCAAGAGTTAAATACAAGCATCGTTGACCCATCTAGGGAGGAAGAAATTATGGATGTCAATGCAATGAAAGAGGAGATGTATAAATTGAAGCAACAGATGGCCGAAATGTATCAGGCAGTGTTATTAAAAGCGCTCGCTTCTCGCTTTAAGCATTGAAGCGAGGTGAGGCGATCGGCTATCGCTTTTCTGCCCCAAAAGCGATTCACATTTAAAAAGCGCACGCTTTAACCGCTTAAGCGAGAAGCGCCTCAATGGAAAAAGCGCAAATAAGCGTGCTTAAGCGACGTGAAGGCATCTAATAGGTTTTTTTTTTTAAAAAATTTGGCAAATAAACCATCTGTTAACAAATAAACATAACTCTTCTGCTGCTTCAACGGCTGCTGCTCCAATGACTACTTTTTCTTCTTCTTCTTCTTATTCTTCTTCTTCTTCTTTTGTTCTTCTTCTTTTTTCTATTTTTCTTTTGTTCTTCTTTTTCTGTTCCACTCCTTTTTTCTCTTTTTCTTTCCATTTTTTTCACTTTCTATTGCTCTGTTCTACACATCTAATTTATATATGTTCTTCTGCCTTAAGTGTTGATTTTGTGCCCTAAAACTATGCTCTGTTTTCTGGTTTATTGTGTTTTTGTGCCCTAAAACTATGCTCTATTTTCTATTATTGTGAGTTTGCTTTGCATTTGCTTAATATGTTATGATTTTTGAGGATTACTCACTATCTAGTTTTAGTATCTATTATTTGCTTCTTGATTTAAGAATTGAATCATTTGCTTAATATTTTATTTTTAATGAGTTCTTAGCCATTTATCTATGCCTATTTTTTTTATTTATGTGTTAAATTGTGCTTCACATGAATTCGCTTTGCGCTTCTCGCTTCGATGAAGCGAGGCCTCATCGCTTTTTTACGCTTAACGCTTTCCAAAACACTGGTACCAGGCTTGGGCAAAGGGACACCCACTACCAGCTTATCCTGCTAACCCTGCCTACATCCCACCATTAGCTCAGCCACAAGATCCTCCCACAGTGAACTCCTCTCCGGCCTACCCTGCTTACCAGCAGTACTACGCAACTACTTCCCAAACACCACCACCTCCACCGCCCAAACAAATCACATGCCCTCCACCTCCAACCACTCCAGTGTTTGTGGCTCCTCCACCCGACGGATTACAGAGATCTTCTAGTGAACCCCTGTTCCAAACCCAGGAAACCCACTATTAACCACCTGAACCTACCAACCAACCTCCGGAACCATACTCCTACACTCCCCGTCTTGATATCTCAGCTGAAGAAGAGAAGCTTCCTAAAAACCCTGAGCAGGAAGAGATGATATGAAAGGTGAAAATCTTAGAGCAATCATTCAGAAATATGCAAGGTCTAGGAGGACAAGTGAGTGTGGCCTACAAGGACGTGTGCTTGTTCCCCAACGTCCCCTTGCCTGTGGGAATCAAATTACCCAAGTTTGATCTGTATGACGGACATGGTGACCCAGTAGCCCATCTGCGGGGATTTTGTAGTAAGATGAGAGGCACTGGGAGAAGGGATGAGTTATTAATGGCATACTTTAGTCAAAGTCTCAGTGGTGCTGCTTTGGAATGGTACACGTGGCAAGATCATGCTCGATGGTACACCTGAGATGATTTGGCCCAGCATTCGCAGGCCACTTTCAATATAATCTAGAGATTGTCCTGGACCGGCTATCATTGACCAAAATTGAGAAGAAACCGGGGGAAAGCTTTAGAGAGTATGGTTTTCGGTGGAGAGAACAGGCCGCAAGAGTTAATCCTCCAATGAAGGAAGGCGAGATGGTCGATTATTTTCTGCAGGATTTGGAGCCTACTTACTATGGTCATCTGGTGTCGGTAGTTGGGAAAACTTTTAATGAGGTAGTGAAAATGGGAAGTATAGTGGAAGAGGGTCTCAAGACTAACAAAATTATGAGCTATTCGGTGATTAAAGCAACTACCCAGTCTATCCAGAGCGGCACTGGAGGGGTATTGGGAAAGAAGAAAAAAAGAAGATGTTACAGTAGTGGAATCAAGAGCTTGGTCCAGGGGTCCATCACCATATTATCACCAACCACGCTCCCATCCCCAAACCTACTCACACAACCCATATGGCCCGCCACAACACTACTATCCACCTCCCGCCCCCCATTTCTCCGTCCACCATGCCCAAACATACCCCCAACCTCAGGTGCCATAACGTGCACCCACCCCACAAAATACTTACCATACTCAAAATACCTACCCACCTCCGAGAGCCTACAAAAACCCCACTGGACCTGGTTTTCGACCCAGCCCTATTTCTAAAAATGATAGGCTGCAGAAGAAGAAAACTTTCACTCCGTTGGGACAATCTTACACTAGCTTATACCACAGATTGAGACAATTGGTCATGTTAAGTCCGATTGAACCCAAAATACCAAATCCTCCTCCCAGGAACCTGGACCATTCGGTGAGTTGCGAGTATTGCTCGGGTGCCCCGGGGCATGATACTGAGAAATACTGGCATTTGAAAACGACCATCTAGGAGCTTATTGATACCCGCAGAATTGAGGTGCAGGCTCTAGAGACACCTAACATCACTCAGAATCCATTGCCAACCCATTATGAGACTCATATGATTGAGCTAGTGCAAAAGGGGGAATATAAGAAGCTGTCACAAACCGTGATGATGATCAAGGCCAGTGAAGATAGGTCACATGAGAAACCAACCAGTTTGAGAGAATTGATCAAGGAAGGAGAGACGGTTAGAAAATCAGTGGGGGTGATAAAGAAGGAGTCGTTGAACAATGTTGCAGTAAAACAAGAACCAGTCAAGGTGATGGTACCAGGAGCAGTTGTCAAGCCCGTTGTAATCATGAAAGGGGCTCACACGGAGCCGGTTATCATTAAGTCAGTGACTCAGTTACCAATAGTCAGTGAAAAGGCCGTCCCATGGAATTACGGCCGAGTGACTGTGACGTACAAAGGGAAGGAAGTTAAAGAAGAAGTTTGTGAAACCCAAGGGCTTACTCGTTCAGGGAGATGCTTCGCCTCTAAGGAACTGAGAAAAGCTAAAGCAGCCAAAGATAATCCAGCACCAGTAAAAAGGGCGGTAACTAAAGAAGAAGCAGAAGAATTCTTGAAAAAGATGAAGTCGCAAGATTATTCCATTGTAGAACAGCTGAGAAAGACTCCGACACAGATCTCATTGCTATCTTTATTGATCCATTCGGACGAGCACCGCCGGGCGTTGATGAAGATTCTAAATGAAGACCATGTTCCTGATAAGATCTCTGTGAATCATCTAGAGAAAATAGCAAATAAGATTTTCGAGGTCAGCAGGGTTACATTTTCTGATGATGAGCTGCCTTTGGAGGTCACTGAGCATAATAGAGCACTCTACCTCACGGTGAAATATGAAGACTCAGTGGTCACCCGGGTGCTGATTGACAATGGGTCCAGCGCAAACATCTGCCCTCTCTCCACCCTGGAAAAGTTAAAAGTGGACAGTGAGAGGATCCACAAGAATAGCATTTGCATATGGGGATTTGATGGAGGAGGAAAGGACACAGTCGGGGATATTGTGTTGGAGCTGACAATAGGACCAATTGAATTTACTATGGAGTTACAAGTGCTCGACATGGCAGTTTATTACAACGTCTTGCTAGGCCGACCTTGGATTCATGCAGCAAAAGCAGTGACGTCTACCTTGCATCAGATGATCAAATTTGAGTGGTACCGACAGGAAATTGTTGTGCATGGGGAGGATAGTTCGTGTAATACCATTATGCCTTTCGACGAAGCTGAGGACGACAAAGGTCCATGGGTTTACCAAGTCTTGGATACAGTATCAGTTGCAAAAATACCGGAAGGAGAGTGTATTCCTATGCCCAGGGTAGCTGCTGCATCTGTCATGGTGGCTTCAGAAATGATAAAGAATGGATTCTTACCTGGAAAAGGCTTGGGTGCTTCGTTGCAAGGAATCATACAGCCGTTATCTCTTCCTGGAAACCTGGATACTTTTGGGTTAGGCTTTAAGCCCACTGCTGCTGACATAAGGCGAGCTAAGAAGATGAAAAAGAGAGCATGGACCCTGCCAAAACCCATACCCCGCCTTTCCCGTTCCTTTGTCCGGCCTGGTACTAAGAGGTGCCCAGCAACGGTAATGCTTCATTCTGTGGTGATGGAGCCCGACAAGGAGCTGATTGAGAGGTTTGAGAAGCTGTTTGACGACGTGAATGTGGTGGAGGTAGGCGAAGGTCCGAGCAAGGCAGATGTGTAGTTTTTCGGGCCCCATGCAAAGCTTAATAATTGGGAAGCTACTCCTCTTCCTACCCGGAGGGAGTCGTGGTAGTTAGTTTTGATTTTCCTTTTAGTTTAATCTGGATTATTTCCAAGGATGTAATTCAGATGCTATGTTCCGTCTGTTTGGATGAGTAAAACCTTGTTACCTTATAATTTTAATGAAATGCAATTTCCTTCCTTGTTCATTCCTGATAGCCTTTATTTTGTCTTTCTTTTCTTTCTTATACAGTCCCTTTTATGCTGGTTTCACTAATGTGTCATGCATGAGGAGTCTTTGGCCTAGTCTTGATTACCAATCTAACTTCGAAATAATAATAAAGGAAATTGAGTATAATGACGAGGTAGAATATGATGATGAGGAAGCCTTTGAAGAAATCAATAAAGAATTAAGCCAATTTGAAGAAAAACCCAAGCCTAATCTGAACAACACAGAGGCAATCAATTTGGGGGATCAGGAGAATGTACGTAAAACAAAAATAAGAGACAATTTGGAGCCTCTGCTCAGAGAGGAGATAATCAAAGCGTTGCTTGATTACAAAGATGTTTTTGCATGGTCATATGACGATATGCCAGGTTTAAGTACCGATTTGGTGGTCCACAAATTGCCCACCGACCCAGCATGCCCTCCTGTCAAGCAGAAGCTGAGGAAATTTAAAAAAAATATTAGTGTGAAAATAAAAGAAGAGGTCACCAAGCAGTTTAATGCGAAGGTCATCCGGGTCACTCGGTATCCCACCTGGTTAGCTAATGTTGTGCCTGTTCCAAAGAAGGATGGAAAGACCAGAGTGTGCGCTGATTACCGTGATCTCAATAAGGCGAGTCCAAAAGACAACTTCCCACTGCCAAACATCCACATATTGATTGACAATTGTGCTAAACATGAGATTGGTTCCTTCGTGGATTGTTATGCGGGCTATCACCAGATTTTGATGGATGAGGAGGATGCGAAAAAGACGGCATTCATCACGCCTTGGGGGACGTATTGTTATAGGGTCATGCCATTTGGGTTGAAGAATGCAGGGGCAACATACATGAGGGCGATGACCACCATGTTCCATGACATGATACATCGGGAGATCGAAGTCTATGTAGACGACGTGATCATAAAGTCGAGGAAGCAATGTGACCATGTCAAGGACTTGAGGAAATTTTTCCAGAGGCTCCACAGGTACAACCTCAAACTTAACCAAACAAAGTGTGCATTTGGAGTTCTGTCGGGGAAGTTGTTGGGGTTCGTGGTAAGTCGACGCGGTATTGAGTTAGACCCGTCCAAGATCAAAGCCATTCAGGAATTACCGCCGCTAAGAAGCAAGAAAGAAGTGATGAGTTTGCTTGGAATGTTGAATTATACCAGCAAGTTCATTGCCCAGCTTACAACAACTTGCGAGCCCATATTTAAGCTGCTAAAGAAAGATGTTGTGGTCAGATGGACAGATGAATGTCAGGCAGCATTTGACAAGATTAAGGAGTATTTGGCCAGTCCACCTATGTTGGTTCCGCCAGAGCCGGGAAGACCCTTGATCCTTTATCTGACAGTTTTGGATAACTCTTTTGGCTGTGTATTGGGGCAGCATGATGTTACAGGAAGGAAAGAGTAGGCGATTTACTACCTCAGCAAGAAGTTCACATCTTACGAGGTGAAGTACACTCAGCTTGAGAGGACGTGTTGTGCCTTAACCTGGGTAGCGCAGAAGTTGAAACATTACTTGTCATCATGTACCACCTATCTCATCTCTTGGTTGGACCCGTTGAAGTACATTTTTCAGAAGCCCATGCCTACAGGGAGGCTCGCAAAGTGGCAAATCTTGCTCACGGAATTTGATATTGTCTACGTGACCCAGACCGCAATGAAGTCACAAGCGGTGGCTGATCATCTAGCCGAGAACCCATTTTATGATGAATATGAACCTTTGAAGACATATTTCCCTGATGAAGAGACAATGCATGTTGAGGAATTAGAACAGGCCGAGAAGCCAGGATGGAAACTATTCTTGATGGGGCTGCCAATACCAAAGGCGTCGGGATAGGAGCTGTACTTATTTTTGAGATAGGGCAACACTACCCTGTTACAGCTCAACTTCGTTTCTATTGCACCAATAACATGGCTGAATACGAGGCGTGTATTTTAGGTTTGAGGTTTGCTATAGATATGGGTGTCCAGGAGATCTTGGTCATGGGTGACTCGGATCTTTTGGTGCACCAGATTCATGGAGAATGGGAGACACGAGACTTAAAGCACATACCGTATCAGCGGTGTTTGCATGAACTTTGTCAACGGTTTTAGTCGATAGACTTCAGGCATATTCCAAGGATTCATAATGAAGTTGCTGACGCTTTGGCTACTTTGGTGTCGATGTTGCTTCATCTAGATAAGGCTTATATGGACCCGTTGTAGATTCAGGTCCGAGATCAGCATGCTTATTGTAACATGGTGGAAGAAGAGCTTGATGGTGAGCTGTGGTTCCATGATATCAAAGAATACCTCAGGATGGGAGTATATCCGACACAGGCCACAGGGGATCAAAAAAGAGCAATTAGACGCTTGGCAAGTAGATTTTTCTTCAGTGGAGGAGTGTTGTACAAAAGAACTCTAGATCTTAGTTTATTGAGGTGCATGGATGCTAAACATGCCATAGCTATCATGACCGAGGTACATGCGGGAGTTTGTGGACCTCATATGAGTGGATATGTATTGGCAAAGAAGATTCTCTGAGCAGGTTATTATTGGTGGCTTACTATGGAATGGGATTGTATCAGTTTCGTGCGCACGTGCCATCAATGCCAGGTACAGGGAGATTTGATTCATTCTCAACCATCTGAATTTCATACAATGTCGGCATCATAGCCCTTCATTGCTTGGGGAATGGATGTCGTTGGGCCGATTGAGCCAGCAGCGTCAAATGGGCACAGGTTTATTCTAGTAGCCATTGATTATTTCACTAACTGGGTTAAGGCAAAAACTTTCAAATCGGTGACCAAGAAGGCAGTGGTCAATTATGTGCATTCGAATATCATTTGTCGATTCGGAATCCTGAAGGTAATTATCACAGACTATGGTGCCAATCTCAACAGCCATCTGATGGCGGAGACATGTCAGCAGTTTAAGATCACGCACCGCAATTCCACCCCATATTGTCCTAAGGCGAATGGAGCGGTCGAAGCAGCTAACAAGAACATCAAGAAGATACTTCGGAAAATGGTGGAACGGTCCAAGCAATGGCATGAGAAATTACCTTTCGCCCTGTTAGGCTATCGCACTACTATTCACACTTCAATAGAGGCGATTCCTTATTCATTGGTATATGGTACGGAGGCAGTAATACCCACAGAGGTTGAAATACCATCCCTTCGGATTATCGCTGAGGCGGAAATTGACGATGTTGAATGGGTCAAGGCCCGCTTGGAACAATTGAGCTTGATTGATGAAAAGAGAATGGCAGCAGAATGTCACGGACAATTGTACCAACAGAGAATGGCAAGAGCATATAACAAGAAAGTGCGTCCGCGGAAGTTTGAAGTAGGGCAATTGGTGTTGAGGCGTATCATACCTCACTAGGCAGAGGCAAAAGGAAAGTTCGCCCCAACTGGTAGGGGCCATTTGTTGTAACCCGAGTGTTGTCCAACGGTGCATTATATTTGACAGATGTGGAAGGGAAATGTGTAGAAATGGCTATCAACTCTGATGCAGTCAAGCGATACTATGTATGATTTCTGTGCATAATTATACTTTATTGTATCTGGCATATTTTTGAGATTGAAATGGCAAAGGCATTTTGTTCTGCTATCCAAACACTTTATCCTTTGCTACCCCTTTGAGCCTAATTTATTTTCTTTCGTATCCCTCTTTCGAAATCAATAATAAAACTCGTAAGCTCGAGCGGGAAAAGTAAGTAGAGAAACAAGAGAAAAATAGTCTGAAAGAAACGAAAAAGAGAAAAGAAAAGAAAGGAAAAACAGAAAAGAAAAACAAAAAAAAGAAAAGAAAAAAAAGAAAAAAAAGAAAAAAAGAAAAAGAAAATAAAAGAGAAAAGAAAAGAAACGAAAGGAAGAAAGAACAGAAAAGTGGAAGAAAGGAATGATCGCAACAACGAAGTCATTTTATGACCTGAACTACGTTTGACTTGATCCCGAAAGGGTACGTAGGCAGCCTCTCTGAGGTTCAGTCACACCAAAACAAAATCCAAAAGTTCCCCAAGAAAGAAAATGTGGCAGAAGTTATGGTTGTTGTGGAAAATCTGATTCCGAAAGTTGTAATTTTTACCCCTTGTTGAATTGTATTGAGCCTTTATAACCTTCTTTCTAACCCCATCCAAAAACCTGCATTATGGTCCAAAGAAGTCCTTCTGATCAATCTTCAGGAAGTGCCAATAAGAGCAAGTAAAGTGATTCATGTCATGGGCAATACTAAGGTACAAGAAGAAAATGACGAAAATGAGAGAGTCTTATTGGTGAAAACCCTTACGGGAACCGTAAGGCGACGTGAGCTAAGAAAAATAAAAAATGAGAGAGTCTTATTGGTGAAAACCCTTATGGGCACCATAAGGCAAAGTGAGTTGAGAGAAATAAAAAATGAGAGAGACTTACTGGTGAAAACCCTCACATGCACCGTAGGGCGAAGGTGAGTTTTTTCAGATGGGCAGATGAGACAAGTCTGTGGTTGAAAGCTGCTCAAAACATGGCAAGACGAGAGAGGTTTCGGTTTCAGTGAAAGTCAGGCTATGGAAGTCCGGAACAGCTAATGTAGCAATCGAAATCTGATTGGTTGGACAGATTAGGTTGGGTAATCCAAAATGCATGGCACAATCAATGGTACCAGCCATTCCACTCAGATAAGTCTTATCCTATTCTCTTCATTACAAATCATCCATTTTAGAGTCTTTCTATAACCGTCAAGGTCATTGCATTTCATTCTTTTGAAGTCTGTCTGTAAGATGTTCAATGTCAGTTCGGTTCAAAAACTAAAAAGAAGGATGTCAAGGCTAAATACCAGTTTCCTAGTTGTACAGCACAACAGGGCCGGAATATATCAAAGATGTCAAAAGAAAAGTAAGACATGAAGGACCCCTAGAAGTTCCATCAGTGGGTTAATCAGACAATTGTGGGAGCGAAGCAAAGTTTCAAATAGAGGGGTCAGAAACACAAAAACAGCAATACGGGATAGAACACTTGGGTCATCAAAGTCAGGGGTTGAAAGACGGTCAAGAAGTCGAGGTGGTTCAAGGAAATTCCAGGGAAGCAGGTCGGAGTAAAGCCCGAGTAGAAAGGACATACCTAGCAAGAATTCCAGCAACTAACCACTATTTTATATTAACAAATCATTCTTTGGTTGAGACAGGGGCAGAAAATTTTCTTTGTTTGTCTATTTTGTTGCAAGCAGGGGCCAACCTGGAGAACAAGGGAATAAATTTCAAGCGTCAACAATCAGGTGCCCACCTGGAGAATAAGGGAAGTCCAATTCAAAATTTTCGCTTTTTTATAATATTTGGCAACATGATGCGCCCAGCCGTCAAACTGGGGCAGAAAATTTTTCTTTGTTTGTCTATTGTGTTGAAGTCAGGCACCCACCTGCAGAACAAGGGAATACGTTTCAATTTCAAAAGTCAGGCGCCCACCTGGAAAATAAGGGAAGCACAATACAAATTTTTCAAGTTTTAATATTTGGTAACATAACGCGCCTAGTCATCAAACTGGGGCAGAAAATTTTCTTTGTTTGTCTATTTTGTTGAAGTCAGGCGCCCACCTGGAGAACAAGGGAATACAATTCAAGTTCAGCAGTCAGGTGCCCACCTGGAGAACAAGGGAATACATTTCAAGTTCAGCAGTCAGGCGCCCACCTGGAGAACAAGGGAATACATTTCAAGTTCAGCAGTCAGACGCCCACCTGGAGAACAAGGGAATACATTTTATGTTTTAGCAGTCAGGTGCCCACCTGGAGAACAATGGAATACATTTCAATTTTCAGTAGTCAGGCACCCACCTGAAGAACAAGGGCATACATTTCAAGTTTCAGTAGTCAGGCGCCCACCGGGAAAACAAGGGAAGTACAATTCAAATTTTAGCTTTCAAGCTTTGATATTGGATAACATGATGTGCCCAGCCACCAAACTGGGGCGGAAAATTTTTCGTTGTTTGTCTGTTGCAGTCAGGAGCCCACTTGGAGAATAAGGGAATACTTGTCAAGTTCAGCAATCAGGAGCCCACATGGAGAACAAGGGAATACTTTTCAAGTTCAGCAATCAGGAGCCCACCTGAAGAATAGAGGCATGTATGCATGCAAGCATCACTCGAAGGAACGGTAAAACATATCCGATCACAATGCAAGGCAACAACGCAAGAATTCCAGTGAAGAATACAAGTTCAAGGCAACACAAGAGCAAGTTTGAAGACATAGATAGGACCTTTCTGTAATCCATAGATCATAGCTTAGGATAGCTTCTTTTTATTTTGACACAGTGTAATAAGGAGGTCAGCGAGCAGTAGCAGCAGCAACAGCAGTGAAATCACAGCTCCTGGTAGTCCCAGCTGCCAAACCTTCCCGAACTACACTGACCTGATTCCTTTTTAGCCAAGGATTTGTAGGCAACCTCCAAAGCAGAGTGCGGTCAACTCTTTCAAAAATGCTTCACACGGAATATTCAAACGGGCAAAACTCGCTCGTTTCCGCTCACTTATCATTGCACGAAAACTCTTCGTGTTTACGGACAAAGAGGGGCAGCTGTGAGCACATGATTTTTGCCCTATACGAATTATTTCCAAAAATTCAAACAAAATGACTTCTTTCATTATTTACAATTTTGTGAATTTTGTGTCATTTTCTGTTAATTGTTTGCATTTTATTTGTGCATTTTAATATAAAAAAATACATTTGACGTTTGCATTTATGATTCAATTTCATATTTTAGGATTAATTAGTAGTTAAGTTGTCTTTAAATCAAAAAATAAAGAAAATAACAAAAATGGTCTTTTTGCATTTTTAGTTTTAAATTTGTCTTAATTTGTGTAATTGGAAAATTAAATAATATAATTTTAGAGTCAATTTGGTCTTTGACTTTTAATTTATCATTGTAACAAAAATAAAAAAAATACAAATACAAAATAAGAAAATAAAAGAGAAAAAGAAAACAAAATGAAAAAGAAAAACAAAAGAAAGCACATTAAAAAGAGTGGGTCTTAATAAAGGACCCGAATTGGGCTCCCTTTTAATCTCTTGTAACGACCCGACCCGTCGTCTCAGGTATTTCTGCCCTGTTTTCCCCGTCTTATGCTTCTATATGTTTCATTACATGTGTTTGGTGAATTTGAAGTAATTCGGATAGAGTTTAGTTGGAAATGAGACACTTAGTCTCTTTTAAGAAGACTTAAGTTGGAAAAGTCAAATCGGATGTTGAATTATGAGTTAGAGGGCTTGGAATTTAATTCCGATGGTTCGGTTAGCTCCGGAAGATGATTTGAGGCTTAGGAGCGCAATCGGAAGTAATTTTGGAAGTCCGGTGAAGAAGTTAGCCTATTTTGGCGAAGTTGGAATTTTGGCGAAATCCGGTTGATAGGTGAGATTTTGATCCGAGGGTCAGAATGGAATTCCGAGAGTTGCAGTAGCTTTGTTAGGTGATTTTGGATATGTCTGCAAATTTTCAGGTCATTCGGACGTCGTTTGGTTGGGTTTCTTATCGAATGTGCAATTCGGAAGTTTTAAGAAAATTTAGACTTTGATTTGATGATAAATGAGGATTTTGATGTTAGCGATAGCATTTTTATGGTTCGAGCAAGTCTGAATAATGTATTAGATCATGTCTATGCTTTTTGTTGGGGTCCCAGGGGCCTCGGGGTGATTTCGGATGCCCAACGAGGATTTTTGAGTTGAAAGTTGCAGCAGAAATTGCGGAGCAGCGATTCCTCTCTGCGATCGCGTGGGCTTGTCTGCGATCGCGTAGGTCTTGCTGGTCGCTCAGTGCGATCGCGTGAAGTGTAGTGCGATCACGTAGAGTGGGAGTTTGGTTCACTGCGATCGCGTAATGATTCCTGCGATCGCGTAAGGTAAAATTGAGGAACTGGATTTTTGTTCTCCGCGACCGCGTGACTTGGGATGTTATCGCGTAAGATTAAATAGCTGGGCGGACAGAAGGGCTATTAAATATTTCATCCGCGAGTTTAGTCCATTTTTCACCATTGTTAAGCGAACTTGGGAACTTTTGACGAGGCAATTAGAAGGTTTTCGACGGGTATCGATCGGAGGTAAGTCTCTTGACTTAGAAACATTATTTTATTGAAGAATCAACACCTAAATTCATGAAAATTGGTAGAAATTGTGAAGAACTAGGGCTTGGTTTTTGGAAACAAATTTGTGGGGTTTGAAGGAGCATTTGGACTCCGATTTTGATAAATTTTACATGTACGAACTCGTGGCGAGACGAGGATTCTGAAAATGTAAATTTCGTAATTTTTCGAGACGTGGGCCCGGGGCTCAGGTTTTGCCAATTTCGTGTTTTTGAGTATTTTCCGAGTTCTTTCGATTGGGTTATGTTCCATTAGCCTAGTTTGATGTATCCCTTATGGTTTTGATCAGATTCTACGCTCGAGGAGGTAGATACGAGAGGGAAAGGCTTGGCGAACTAGATTATCGGCCGGCTAGAGGTGAGTAATACTTGCGAATGATATTCTCAGGGTTTAAAAACCCGAATTTGCACATCTTAGTGCTGTGTTGAGGTGACTTGCACGCTGGACCTGAGCGTGGGGTAGAGCACCGTTG